>WEIV01015185.1:1056-103982 GCA_013390005.1 Calyptomena viridis
CTTTGTAATTTAAGACGGTGATCTCAGTGCCTGTAATGCTAGTAATGTGTCATATCTGGAAGCTAGGATGACACAAAACCAGTGTGGGAAGGAGGTAAAGTGACCTGAAATGTGGGATTGTTTGGCTTTTAATGAAGAATAGCTGAGGAGTTAATTGCCGTTTTTTTATGAATGCAGGTAATCTGATCCTGTGACATCTATGGTTGAGGTTCAATCTTCAGTTTCCTGTGAAGCTTGGCGTGGGGGCTGCTATTGCTCACAAACTCACAGGAGACACCAGTTCCTCAGAGGCAGCAGGCAGCCCTAGTTTGCTTTTACTATTCGGCTCCAGTACTGCGATTAGGATTCTCCCAAAATCATTCATGCTTTCCCTTGAAATAACCAGAGTCAGTATATGATACACCTTTCTGTTAGTAGAGTACCTATATAAATTGAAAAACAGTTCTCTTATTTTAGTTATTCTTGGAAGCTTCAACTCGTGCTTTAAGGAAAAGCAGCCACCGCATTCTTCTACCAAAGTAAATGTATCGGGTTTAGATTTTAGTGTCAACATAAGTAACATCAGCCCTGTCAGGACAACGATCTTGGAGATCTATGTGAGAATCATCACAGAGGAAAACACTGGGGACTACTTCTACCATTAACATAATTTGCCTCACAACATCATCTGGATTTTTTTTTAACCCCACTGAATCCTTAATTAACTAAAAATACCTTTGACAACTCTTTCCCAGGTATTTAAATTAGAAAGAAGAGGGTCATGTAACCACCTTGACAATAGGAAAGAAATTAGTGCTAATTATAAGCATTCTATACAATAATTTTCTGTGAAATAATGCTCCCAAATATCTACTGGAAATCTAGCAGTTTCTCCAGACACAATGGACTCAGTTTGCTCCCTGATGTTCATGCCCTTCCATATAGATTGTGATCATGATATTTATGGCATGAACATATTCTGACTTTTCCCACTATACCTCAGAATTAGAAAACTACAGCAATGGAGAATATATTCAGAAATGCAAGGAGTGCCTGCATCAGAGCCTGCCTTCTTAGTTGCCAGAGTCAGAAAAACACTCCCAAGGCAGACAGACCACTAGTTAGTCTTGCAGCAGCCTTCATTTGAAAGACTCCTATTAAGCAGAGGACATTGAAAAAGTTGATTTAAAGCTGTGGAAACAAAAGAAAGTCTTCTTCTGCTCTCCGATAATGTTCCTATTGGATTACAGGGACCAAACGGTGCATCTTGTGAGCAGTTCCCTCACCCCAAGTGACCTCAACATGCTGATTGCACCTGTTTTGTATTACAGCATGACAATCAACCACAGTTTCTCTTCTCTCAAGAAACTCATAAAAATCTCACCTATTAATGCTATTTAAAAATGAAAACTGGACATTGATTTTTCTGCAATTTCTCAAATGTCACAGTCCCAGCAACAGGAAAGAAATAGTGGGTTTCCAAAAGCTGACATTGGTGTGTCACATCTATAAAGCTGAATATATAACTCTTGCTTTTCATGCAAGAGTAACTACTATTAAAATAGTAGGGATCTTCATCTGGTAATATCAGCAATAGAACACTGTAATGCTTTTTTTCATTTTTACTTCTGCAGCATGAATGGAGGAATTCCTGTGAACTATTGATCGGTTTCAGAGCCCCTTTAGACAGAATATCACAGTCCTGGATGAAATCTTGGACAGAAGCCAATTGGTAGAAAAAACTCCCAACACAACACAATATTTAGTTTAAGATCCTAGTTTCTATAATCATATGCGCTTACTCTAGATGATAGATCTGTACTGTAGCTATGAAACCCTTTCTTTGTCCTGGACTTTTGTTAGCATGGAGCAAAGACAATCTTCACACAAGTTAGTTTTCTTTTATTATCACTCACTGACAATAATGTTGTGCTGCAGAGCCAAAGTCAAAAGAAAAAGAGGAATATCCTCCAATCACTTGTACTGGAAATCATTTCAGAATCTGTTTTGTGACTCAAAGTATATTGCTACAAAGAAGAGCTGTGAACCTGTTTTTTTAGGTTTTTTAAATCATTTGGAAAAAGCAGCTTAAAATGGCTTTAAAAATTTCTTGCAAACAGCTATGTTCAAAGCATTGTTTTAGCTTGATATATTTTCCTTGCAAACTGAGATCTTTCCTTTAAAAAAATTTGAAGACCGTTTAATTGGGCTGAAACATGAATCCAGATTGTAGGTAACTGAATAAAACAGATGGAATTTATAGAATCAGAGAAAGAGGATTCATACTGAAACAAATTGACAACATAAATAATAAATCATGAAATAATTTGATTAACCTGAATACACTTTTGGTTTTACTGGAGAGCATTGTCCACTTCCTCACTGATGATGACTTCAAACTGTAGTCTCGGTGAACAACTCTGAAAGCTAAACAGCACTGCTTTTTGGTCAGGGGTGGAATAACTGAGCACAACCCTTTGTTGATTTACATGAAGCCACATCAATGTTGTTAGATTAAGTTAACTTGGAAATTTGGCTTGTTTAGTACTGGTCAACTATGTGCATTGCTCAGCTCCATTAAACAACTCGTGATTCAGAGGAAATTTAAACCTCTGATCCAGTTGTATGCAATTAAAAGATTAAATTTCATCCTTTCTTCCACTAAACAAATATCAAGTCAGCTTTTATTAGCAGTGCCATCATATCCTTTGCATTTTACCAAATACCAAGTGTTTTCAGTCAGTCTTTAATGTTCTTTGTGTTCTAAGTGCTACAAACTAGCTCATTCAATCACTCAAAAATAGCATTCAAATAATGCTATTTGCTTCTCCAGCTAGCTAAGGTACTCTGTCTTACTGTGGTGAGATACTAGGTGAATGCAGGTGTGCACTATTACTATGCACTTGGTAAGAGGGCCAGATTAATAGTCAGGAACATATGACAGGAAAGGACATCTCAAGTTGGTCCCACTGTTCTCAGTGCAATGTCATATGACCTCTTCCATTAATTTGTCAAGCTGTATCTTGACACAGCTTTGTCAAGCTGTATCAGCTCACATGGGTATCAAGTCAGTCAGCCTTTTGGGAATGCCAGCTAGTGCTGGCTGTTAAAGCACAACCAGAAACACACCATAACTATCCACTGGTGCTTGCCTCAACTTCCCACCAGAGCACACATAAATCTACTCACATATGATGTAACACCAATTATTTGTCTCAACATATCCAGTATTTGCAGCATGGGCAAGGCTACATAACATATTGCTGAGAGCTCTAGGCTGAAAACCTTCTCTTGAAAGCCTCTCTCTCAGGTGCTGGTGGTTGTCCTGCTGCTCCTGAAAAGAAGCTATGTGAAGGAAAGGAAGTCCCTCTAGGCTCATGTGGTTTTGCCAGTACCCCTTATGCCTCCCATGGCTTTCCTTCCATCCTCACCACACTGGGAAGGTGAGACAACCTCTTCCAGGAGTATCTCACATAAAAGTTAGAGTTTAACAGTTTTAAAAAGACAATTAGGGCTCAGACCTGGGGCTTTGATTTTGATTTAATGCCCAGTGTGATCTTATTCAAAGAGCAAAATTTAAATGCCTTCGATAGATATTTCTAGTGTTATTTTATGTATCTACCAAAAGTACTGTATTGTCTGTATTACTGTATTATCTGAACCATGAATATGAAGCCAGACTCATTCCAGCACTGAAACAGTGTCACATCCAAGAGCAAAAATCCCAGGATATTATAAGGAAACTTCCTACTGACTTCAGCCTGTGCTGGCCTGAGCCCTTATTTGGCAATTTTCCTGAATTATGAAAAAGGGAAAAACAACATGTGTCTTCTCCTGGGAGACAGAAAGCATCTTGTCTGCCTCTCATTCTAGCTTTCAAACAGTAATTCTCCTTTATAACTATGTATTGTTTCTGGCAATAATTATGGATATAAAGCCAGATAAGTTTGGTGTAAATTAGCAGCACTCTGTGAAGTCACTGGAGCTGTGCCAGCATATACCAGTTGAAGGCATGGCATGTAATGTGATGTTCCTGGAGCTGTGCCAATATATACCAGCTAAAGGCATGGCCCGTTACTCTGTACCTCATCATCTTTGTGCTGCGTTCCTTTATCAACAGCTGCTGTATATTCTAAAAACAGAAAGCAGAATACTGTCTTTCAAGGTCTGTGGAACACAGGCAGCTCTCTCATTAACAACTATTTTAGAGGATCTTTGAGAAACAGACACCATATGTGATTAAGGTTTCTGGGCCCTTTCCCAGTGCAAATAATAAATAATAATTGCATTAGATCCATGCATTTTTGCATGCCAAAGATGGTTTGGTCCAAGTGATCTGGCATCCTCCTAAACTCAAAAAAATGCAGTGACTTCAAGCTGCTCCCTTCAGCTGCACAATTTCATTTGGTACACAAGAGGTTCTGACCATTGTACTGCACACAAAAGGTACCTGCAACTCCTACCTACATCCAAGGTACATTAGAAGACAAGTGTTCAGGCAAAGATGATATTTATATTTATTCAATTATTAATATAATTTCATATGTAAATGTTTGATGAATATGACTGTGTATGTATTCAAGAAGATTGAAGTAATTTTTTTTTTCCTTGCTTCAATGTAAACCACGAAATTCTAAGCTCCAGAAGGTATAATTAATAATATTTGCAATCTGCAGTTACAGTGTTCTTCCCTGTATTCTAATACAGGACATGAGTTTTGCTCTGAGGTATTTATAACTTAATGTTGACACAGGCAGTAAAACTTCCTTTTTTTCTTTGCCTGATCTAATTTATTCTAGCTTCAGCTACATAGCTAAATCTTGTAACTGCCACCCCCATACTAATACTTGAGCTAGACCACCTAAAAGCACTTCTCTTAGACAAGTACAAATAAAGACAATTGTTAAGGATCAGTGTTTCCCAGCAGACAATACAATCTTTGTTCAGTTGATACGTGCTTGGGTTTTCTTGGGTGTTTTTTTTTCCTCTGAAAGAGTGGTAGCAAAAGTACAGCCTTCCCATTTTGTCTTGGAGCCAGTCATAAGACTGTTGAGTGCGATTTCTTGCCTTATCTAAACCTTTCAGTGGTGGTCACTCGGGAGCAGACAGGCAATGCCACAGACGTTCCCAGACAGGAAAAAGTGGCCCCAGAGGAAAAGGTTGAGCAGGTCTCTGCTTAAATGGATCTGACAGCTTTGCTTAGAGAAAGATGTTTGTCCCTGTTTATGGACGTGTCCTTTTCCCCCTTTATGATTCCCAGGACCAGTGTTACTTTTTACTGTGTGTCTGACTGTCTGGTTAGGGAGCTGGAGGTCATGTGTCCCACAGGCAGTGGGGATGGGTGAGAAACAAATCCACCAAGGCTGCTATTCGCCAGGGGGTTGAGTATTTTCCATAGTATTTCCTTTATCCTATTTAAAGTTTAATACCCCAATGATGGGAGTCTCTCCATTTATTACAATGAAAGTAGGGTCAGTGGCTGCCCTAACCTGTACACGCACATATATTTTCACATGAACCCTCCTCGGGCTGGAAGAACAAAAACGTCAAAACCATTTCACTGGTATTTATGTTACAAAATGGAATCGTTTGTTAATCAACTGCTTGTACCAATTCACAAATTTGTTCTTCCAAGTGGTCCTTTTTATTCTTTTACCTCTCAGATATGTCACAGAGTATTATTTTTAAACCAAAATATTCTATAGATTTCATTTTTTGCTGTCAATATTTGCCTTTTGCATACATCTAGCAGAAGTAAGAGAATTTTCAGCCAGAGTTTAATTTTAGAGAGGATATATGGTATCATGCTTGAAGATTTTCTTAATCAGTCGGATTTGTCCTGACTTTCAACTCCAGATAAGAAAATAGACTATTTTATCTCAAGGTTTTACTGTGTGTGAGGTTTAGTGCCAACCAAAAATGGCTCCCAGTGTCTTAGTTATTAAAGTCACATTTGTTGGTGATTATAACAATTTCCTGCATAAAATGAAGTTTCCACAAATACTTAATAAGTCAAAAGAAGTCAAATAAATGGCATGCCTCTGGAAATATGAAATAAATTAATATTTTTCTGGGACTTGAGTATCTCCATACACTGGGTTAAAAGTATGCAGGAGCTTATGTTTATTCCTGATAAAGTCTATAACATCCTGGGTCTAATTAATGTTCCCTAAATCATTGTTTCTATCTTCCAAGATGCTGAAAATCCCACAAGTTTCAAAGCCGGAAGAGAGGACACTTCCTTGCCCTTTGCCAGCTACAGCACCTGATGGGAAACAATCTTGTACCTCTGATATTTCTCAGGGACACCTCTTGTTCACAACTTCCTCTGGTATCATACAAATCTTAGCAGGACAGGAATATAAAAAAATCCCTGGATGGATCCTGTGGAACTGACAAGGAGCAGAGGGCTTAACAGGAATGAAGTGGTGATTGCAGTACTGATGGAAGAGGAGTGAGAGACTAGAGCCTTGAAGGACAGTGTTTCATGTGATTTCATACAACAGAGAAGGAGCAAGTCAGCCACTGCACACAGTAGAGTATGTTTAATTAATAAGCAGCAGCTCCATCTGTGCTCTCTCATCTTTGGTGTAAGGAATCAGACACTTTCCACCACTAGACAGAGTTAGAAATTAGCCTTCTACTATGATCTCAATATATGAATTCTAACCACTCTTCAGAAATGTAGTGATTTTTATAATATCTTCAGTTAGTTTAGTCAGTGTTTTTGCAAAGATTTTTGCTATAAACTTTGATATAACATATATATATATCAATGATAACTTTTTTTTTTCCAAATGCTTATCTAACAAATACCATTTTTAATACTATGGCTGTTAATCAGAGAAATATGGTTGTTTTAAAATGATTGACATTGACTTCAACCCACATATTGTAGGAATAATCTTTTGAAAGTGCACTAGGCTGGTCAGAGATGAAAGGAAATTTAAAAAACAACACAACAAAAAGTTGTTTCAATGCTTTTTCTTCCCTTTCCTACAATCTTTTATTTCTGAAATAAGTGCTTGAAGGGCTGGATCCAAACATCTTTGTTGCTGAAGGGAAAATGTGCTGTGGAGCTCTTGTCTGAGCCCTGTAGATGCTCCCTGTGCTCCAGATTTAGCAGCCCACCATAGCTGCCCACTGTGAGGTGGCTACACTTTGTGTTTGCAAGAAGTTGATTAACATACTGATTTGGATCCTGTTAGTCCTGTGTATTTTATGCTACATTTCTTTCATAAGGACGAAAGAAGGTGTCTTTTCCTTGACTTCAGTGAATGTAAAGTGTAGTGTAAGAAGAGTATTTTGGAATACCCACAATGGCTGTCAAAGAAGACATAAAACCTAATAAGTCACAGCAGTATTACAGTCCACAAAACAAATGAGAGAGACTTGAAGGAAAGCTTGAAGTCCACAGTCAAAAAAACAAAAGCCTAATCCTTGATGCAGAGAGAAATAATTATTTGCCTGCAGCTGTTCACTGGAAAGAACCACAAACCTGTGAACATAGCACATGATCTATTTAGTCATTAGTGGACACACCCCATAAAATAATGGCAGGGTGTGAGTTATATCGAGCCATATACTAAGGTCCTAATTAGTTTTTAACTCTGGCAAACTGTAATGAAATTAATCAAAGATAGCAAGTGAAGGACTTGGCCTATTGCAGCTTACAAATAGGCATCCACCAGATAATTCTTCGAGTAGATTTAGCAAAATGGGTTTGGGCAGCAGAAAATTTAGGTTTTGCTGGTTTGTACTCCTTAATGAAAATCTCATTGAAAATCCCAGAGGTACAAATGGTACCTTACTCTCAGGCGTGCAGCTAAACAGGACATTGTCTTGTCATAGTGTCACACGCTTGCCTTGAAAATCATTGCAAGGAATATAATAGTCCCTTGCATTTGTCCCCAACTTCCAGCATTTTCCCGGCCTATTCTCGAGCCCATGTACAGTTTTTTCACAACATATGTATCAACCTAAGGGCTCCAGCTAGGATGTACAAAGTTCTTGAGCCATGATAGGAAGCCAACTAGAATAATTTTCTTCATGATTGATAATTACATTAAATTGGGTGCCCTGCTCTGAGGGATTCAATCACAGAGCCAAGGAGGAGAGGAGTTAGGCTGGTTTTGCATGAGCAATAGTAAGGGCTGAGATTATGCTGGTGTGTGAGAAACCTGGGCAAGCAATCCACACATGACATTTCCTTTCCCAGACTTAGGAAAAGGTTGCAAGGACCCGTGGCAATCCTCCCAGAAAGACTTGGTCTTGTTGCTCCTGGATGTGGAGTGTATGGCTGCCTGGGCACACAGCTCGTTAGGGGGATATGTGTAAGGCAAACAAAGCCCACTCCAGGAGTGTGTTTATCTCATGGCACAGAATGCCACATGCCCACAGATCAAAGCTGGTGGGAACAGATGCTGTTAGCAGAGCAGCAGCCGCACTCAGATCCTGTCCACACCCTTCCTGTTTGCAGTGGCCTACCCGAGGACTATTATATTCCCAACAGGGCGATGATTGCCTCTCCTTACCACGCCTGCTGCTACTCTCCAAGGAGGGTATAACAACATTCGCTTCAATGTCTGCCTTAGGATTCTCATTGTTTCTTTCAGAAGGTGCAGATAGTGCGCTAGACACTCCTTGGCTGGTGCTCTGATAAGGGTCTGGAAATTGTTCTCATGTGTTACACAGAAGCCTGCTTGAAAGAAGGAACTCTACCCAAAATAACAAAAGTGACCTCAGGGTTCATTATTTTCTTTCAAGGAAGAAGCTTGTGCCTATCAAGATTGGAAAAAAATAAACGGTCAATCTGGCCAGACTCTACTGTGCTGGAGTAAGGTGGCATTGAAGTTAATGATGTTACTGTGCTTTCTTGCAAGTGCTCTGAAGACTGCATTCCAGCTCTGCGTGCAAGGAAATATCTCTTTTCTCAATGTCCTGTAATGACTTGACTTGTAATGTTGTCCAAGTCATTTGTATCAAGTTCTGCTTAACCAAAATAACTCTAACTGTAAGCAACAGTAGTATAGTCTTTTTCATAGTAGTGTGGAAGGAACTCAGTGTAAAAGCAGGTGACTTGGAAAGCAGGGGTTCAACAAGAGGACCTGGGCAAGAAGGAAGCATGTTCTTTTTCATCCTCTGTGTCTAATAACCTCTGATCAGTCCATTAGTTTATGTCGGTTCAACCCATAAAACACAGCAGTGACTCTGACTTTCACTTGTGAAAATCAGGAATAATTGCCACAGGCATCGGTGGGAAGAGTCAGTGGCATTTCAGTTTTAAAATGCCTTCTGATTTGTATATGTAGCAAAGACAAAAGTCCTTTGGCAGCTTTGGTCTGGCATTGTCAGGCAGTAACACAAACATTCCTACAGGTAAAGCATTTCTTACCCTGCTTCCAGTATGAAGTTTTATTGGTTCAGAAAAGTCATCATCTTCAAATACCATTTTAAATACAGTGCTGGCAGGTACAGTTCATGGTTTATTATTTCATGGTGCTTGCAAGCTCAACCACAAAACCAACACAACTGGATGTAATCTAAATTCACTTTTCTCACTCAGAGCAACAATCCTCCCTTTTACTTGGCCCTAGTGAGGCCACATCTGGAGTATTGTGTTCAGTTCTGATCTCCACAGTTCAAGACAAAGAGCTACTGGAGAGGGTCCAGCAGAGGGCCACAAAGACGATTAGGGCTTTGAAGCTTCTCTCTTATGAGAAGAGACCGAGAGAGCTGGGCCTGTTTAGTCTAGAGAAGAGAAGACTGAGAGGGGATCTCATGATTACATATAAGTATCTCAAAGGCAGGTATCAAGAGGATGGCACCAGACTCTTTTCAGTGGTGCCCAGTGACAGGACAAGGAGAAATGGCCATAAACTAAAACACAAGAAGTTCCACCTCGAAATGAGGAAGACCTTCTTTATACTGAGAGTGGCAGAGCACTGGAACATGGTGCCCAAGGAAATCATGGAGTCTCCCTCTCTCATGGAATTCAAAACCCACCTGGACTCATTCCTTTGTAACCTGCTCTAGGTAACCCTGCATTGGCAGAGGGATTGGACTAGATGATTTCCAGAGGCCACTTCCAACCCTAAAAATGCAGTTATTATGTGATTTTATAAAATTCTAGATTGCCACTAACTTCAGTTCTTGAAATGTCTTTGCTTGCTGTCTTAATATCTCATGAAGTTGGAAAAAAAGTAGCAAACGCATTGATGGCAATCAAGCCAATTGCTTTACCTCACATCAAAGAGAATCATAGGATGGTCCAAGTGACCAAGCCAGTGAATGAAAGGACAAAATGATAAAAATACAAAGGGCTGGTAAATATATGTACTCGTTTTGCGTTTTAGGATTTCTTTAAGAGAAGAGGAGTATAAATTACTCTTCAAAATCTGATTTGTAAATTAACTCATTCAGAATTGACGCAGAAAATAACAGATACTTGTGCACTATGGGAACTACATTGGTCTATGGGTCACCTATTATCTTATATGCTTGTCCAACTTCCCCTCAAAGCTCTGATCCTTGCCCACTCCTCAAGACAGGATCACAGAGTGTTGGATCACAGAGAGAGCTTTTGCTATTTCTAATGTCCCCAACATCTTTGCATCATACTTTTCACAATTCAACTTTGATCCTTGCAACCAACCATCAAATCCTCTAGATGATGCTTTTAATAGGAGTGAGAAAAGCACTGGTATCCGTGGTTGTATCTGTGATGATAAAACATGCTGAGATTTGGGAACATGCTCTCAGTCATAAACATTTTTAACTTTCTGAAAGGTCCCTGTCATAGTTTAGTTATGCCAGTTAGCAATTTCCCCAAGGTGTTCCTGGTCACAGCTCACACAAGGACTGTTCCAAATAGGCAGCCTGCCCATGGCCACTCTACCGTGGAGGTTAAGAGACTTCAATAGTTGTGGATGTGGCTAGACAGTGTCTCCAGCTTTGGAGCCAGAGAAATGGCTTTAGCACTGTTTAGTTTACTTATACAGATGCAGCCAATGGCTTTAAAAAAAGCTTCTCAGTGTTTTCCTGATTAATCTTTCCTTGAAATAATACTGCAGAGGGAAACTCCTTGCTTACAAATTCTAGATCAGGCTGTCTCTTTCCTGGGTGTTTTCTCTCTATTAATTTGTTATTTTCCCTGACATCTTATTTGTTTTCCCAGCCATACTTGCTTATCTGTTGGCTTGTGCAAGTCACTCTGTCCTTTCCCATTTCCTCTGTCTCTGGTGTTTCCTTTCTTACCATCATTTTACAGTGTGGCATTTGAGGAAGGGGCTTTCCTTTCTCATCACCATAGCCAGTACTTGCTGACTGCAGCCACACAATGGGTAGGAAGGCAGCTCTGCTGGTATTTGGTGTTGATCCCTCTCCTGTGCAGGGACCATCTCACGCTGCTGACAAAAGCTGAAGGTGAACTACTACAAACAGGGTTTCTCACAGGGAAGAAGAAAAGGCCAAGAGACTTTATGCTTTTACAGTGATCAGAATAAGCGGAAATTATTTATAGTGGTAAATTGGCAGGTGTGTTGAACAAGAAAAGCAATTCTTTGTAAATTTTGGGGGCTGGCAGGACCATCTGGGTTATGCAACTTTCTGCACAGCACTGAATCATAGCATCACAGAATATCTTGAGTTGGAAGTAGTCGCTGAAGGATCATTGAAGTCCAACTGGCCCTTCACAGGACCACCCCAACAATCACACCATGTACCTGAGAGTATTGTCCAAATGCTTCTATATCTCTGGCAGGCTTGGTGCTGTGAAGGCCACTTCTCAGGGCAGCCTGTCCCAGTGTCCAACCACTCTCTGAGTGAAAAGCCTTTTCCTAATATCCAGCCTAAACTTCCCCTAACACAATTTCAGGCTATTTCCTTGGGTCCTGTCACTGATCACCACAGAGAAGAGATCAGTGCCTATTTCCCTCACAAGGAAGTTGTAGACTGCGATGAGGTCTCCCGCTCAGTCTCCTCTTCTCCAGGCTGAACAGACCAAGTGACCTCAGTCGCTCCTCATATGGCTTCTTCTCTAGGCCCTTCACTGTCTTTGTTGCCCTCCTTTGGACCTTCTCTTAATAACTTTATATCCTTCTTATATTGTGGTTTCCAAAACTGCACACAATATTCAAGGTGAGGATGCACCAGTGCAGAGCAGAGTGGGAGGATCATCTCCTTTGACCAGCTGGCAATGCTTTTCCTGATGCCCCCCAGGACACCGTTGGCCCTTCTGGCTGCCAGGGCACTGCTGGCTCATATTCAACCTGCCGTTGACCAGGACCCCCCAGGTCCCTTTTCATGGCACAGCCTTCCAGCACCTCATTCCCCAGTCTGTACATACATCCTGGGTTGCCCTGTCCCAGATACAAAATCCAGCACTTGTTTCATATGGTTGGTCATTGCCCAGCCCTTTAATTTGTCTCCCAGTAGGGCGTCTCTGCCTTTGAGAGGGTTAACAGTTCCTCCCAATTTATTATCATATGCAAATTTACTTGGTATCCCTTCAAGTCCTGGGTCCAAGTCGTTTATGACGACATTGAAGAGAACTGGCCCTAAGATGGAGCCCTGCAGAATTCCACTAGTGACAAGTTGCCAGTCTGATGTTACCCCACTCACTATAACCCTAAGTTTGACCTGTGAGCCACTTGCTCTCCCATTGCGTGACGTTTGTCCAGATGTATGTACACTTCCAGTCCAGAAGGATACTGTGAAAGATAGTGTCACTGTCCACAGGAACTCAGCCTTATCTTAAAGTTCTTGCTTTATAAAGGTGAACTGTTTCAGACAGTTTGAAAATATGTTAGACTTAAGAAAATATGGCTTTTAATTTTTTAACCCAAATTCTCTGTAAGGCAAGAAGCAAGTGTCTGTCTTTCCTTGCACAGTTCGATCCTCTCCACGGCATCACAGAATCAGCAGTATAGTGCAAAATATCCCTCAGGTACACTCACAACAGGCTGCCAGGATGGGATGCCCAGCTTCGAATGCCTAGAATCCCTTCCCACAGTGGCATGAATCCCCTGGTTTCTTTTCTCTGAGGTGTCTGAGTAAGAGGGTCATCTAAGCAAGAGAACTGTCAGATGTAATGGGGCAGCAGTCACAGTGTGATCATCTCATTTTTGTCAGAGGAAATGTTCCACAGAAGAACAGACTGCCTTTCCTCTCTGCAGGAAGACAACAGCTTTCCAACACTAACCCTGGCTCTGACAGCTGGAACTGGGCCGGATTTCCAATGCAGTTCCACAATTTTTGTTTTCTATTAGCTGACCATAGATGGCTTTTTAGTCAGGGCACTCAGGAGACTTTTCTAAAGCAATGGAGGGATGTAGCTCCAACCTTCAGATTACATTCTGGGTGTCAAGCACATGATTGGTAGTTGCGTTGTCTTTTTCTTGGATCTAGCTCCAGTCAGCTACTAACAGCGAAATAGAATTCACAGAAGGAAAGCAGCAACATGAATATTAATGAAATTGCTGTCATATGACTGCTGTCTCCACATCTAACCTAGGTCAAGAAGCCAACAGGAAAGAATTTGTATGTTTACAATACAGCACAATTGAGCAGTAACACAAAGATATTTTGGAAAACAGGTGACCATCATGTGCATCACTGTATATATAAGCATATGTGGCAAGTACAGGAACCAGAACACAGAATCACACACACACTGCAGAAGGCATAAGATGCCAGAATACTGCAAAGTCTGCAGAGAAATGATGTTTGGGTGTGTTTTCTACTTAACAAATGAAGAAATTTTCTCAAACACCATTCAGAATCCCAGCATAGGTCAAGAGCTGCATGTATGTATGTCTAAGTAGCTGTGTGTTTCATCCTCCAAAAGGGTGTTCCTGGCAGAACGGCAGAGTATAGCATGGTGTACAAGAGCTCCACATCTCTTTTTCCTTTTAAACAGTGAATAAGTATTTCTAAACAACATACAATGCTGAAAAAGTTAAGTTTCACACTGTTTTGATGGCTATGCTGGGACCAACCTCTCCTAGGTTTCCTGAGAACCACTTCTACTTAGTCCATAGGTTCCAGGTAGGTTCTGCATCCAAAGAATGAAGAATTTGACACAGAGTGTGCCTGTTTTTGCAAAGAATCATAGTATTACTATCAGAGGAACTGACATTGAGAAACATCAAGACTGAGCTGCTATTTGAAGATATTTCTGTGCTGCTACAAGTTGAAATAGCAAGGAAAATGGACTACAGGACTCTCATCATGAGGAGAGAGAAACACACTCCTGGAACTCACCTTCTGCTTATCTGGAGCCTTGACCCCAGCCTGCACCTTTTGATCTACATGCCTACAACTGCTGGAGACTTATCTCTTGCAGCAGGAATTTGCCTGTGCCTCATGCACCCATCTTACAGTCCACTTACAAAGTGGATTATGGGACTAACACTTCAGCACTCACAAGTGGGAAACCTGAGAGCAGGCCATGGTCTCCATCACAGGCGAGGTGTAACAGAGTCAAGTGGGAGGTCAAGCAGAAGTAACTGGGTGACGTTCAGCACGTTTCATAACTCTTCCCAGCCACAGAGGCTCTAAGTGTTGTCAGTGTAAAAGGATCGCTAAAAGCATATTTAGTAGCTTAATAAATATTTATTTAATTAAATGTAAGTAATTTTATCCTCCTCCTCTCCTTGCCAAATTTGATCTTTCCAAAATCATTTTAGACAGGTAATGGAATACAATTTTACATTAATTTGCCTTCTTACCTTGATTGCAGAATAGCGTAAGTATTTTTCTGGCACTGTTAGACATGTGTGTTCTATTTAAGTTCCAAGAGCTGGTGGGAAGCATGGGGGAAGGGTAAGATGTCTACATTCCCATGGGGAATGGGGAATGGGAATTCAGTACCCAGGTGAGAGACTTAGGATCCTAGTGAAGACACCTAGATCTGATGAGAGTTTATCGCCTGGGGGTTAGAAGGCTCTTCAGAGTCATCTCCCAAGTTTATATAGCTTCAGACACACATTGTTCACCTTCCCAGTGTATCCTTCATCCAGCAAGACCGAGAGACTAGGGAGTCCAGGAAGAAAAGCCTTCTCCAAAAACAGTGACATTGCAGAAAAGAAGGGAAGGGACATACTGTAAAATTTTAAGTTGTTTGAGAGGAGACTTTTCTTCCACCCTAAGATGAAACATGCACTAGATGACAATTTTTTTTGTCCAATACATTGTATTCTGGTCCAAAATTATTTCCCCTCCTTCCTCTCCCATACCACTATACTAGTAATTTTTCGTATCTTCTATATGTGGCAGTCCCAGATTGGTGTTTAGGATACATTTGTTTTTCAGAACTCTTTTGTTGTACTTGAACATATTGTTTCTTCCCACTGCCCCACTACCAATTATGCCATTATTCTAAGAGAAAGCTGACAGTTTATTCTTGGTTATGACCTTCTAGGCTTTTTATAGAGCTCAGTATTTCTTAAGGCTTGTGCTGGGGCAGTTGTGTCTTTCAGCCTCTTGGCTAACTGGCAGCTAGCAAACAACATTTCTTAAAAATGGCAGGGATGGACTTTCCTGCCTTGAGTCATTAACCACTGCAGGGGAGAGAGGAGTGGGCAGAGGCAGGAGGCTGCGATCATTGCGAGCAAGAATTTGGTTTTGTCTGGTGACACATGGTTTTCTAAATTAGAGGGCTCTGAATAAAATAAAAAATATCAAAGCCATGTGTCTGCTTGTGGGTGCCACATTCTTTAGGATCACAGTGGCCATCCTTCTGCACGAATGTCACAGAAACGGCTTGGTTTCATCTCTCTTGAATGATGTGGCAATATTGTGAAATGCAGGGTGGAAAGGCATCCTGAAAACAGTCAAGTGAAGAAACCGCTGGAGAGCTGGAAAGCGGCTGTAGAGAACCAAGTGCTGTCACTTTAAAAGGGTGATGGGCCTCGGTGCCTTTGAAATTATTTATCACAGAAGCCTTAACATCTGCCACCATCTTGGATTCATTCGCAAAGTGCGTCTCAGTAGCCATTTTAAATATGTTTGTTTTCAATTCAAAACACATAATTAAGTACAGGCTGGGGTAGAATATATGCCTTGAGCTGCTTTCCCTCACCCTAGTTCAGAGCATGGGTTTTTCACAACTATGTGCTTTGAATTGAAAGCTTTCTTTCTTTTCTTTCTTTTTTTTTCCCCTTTTTTTTCCTTCGAGGCCTGTTGTTTCTCAAGAATCAGTTGAAATTAGGGCTGCAGATTTAAAGGAACCCATCTGATAGGAGCTTGAGCATCCTGGGCTCAGAGGGGCTGCCCAGTTTCCAGGGACACTGAGCAGCTCCTTCCTCCTGCAGGGATGGAGCTCGACCCTAGCAAACTGCAGCTGAAGCCTTGCTGTCAGAAAACTAAGCTATGCCTTGTGTTTAATTTAGCCGTGTCCCACTTCATAGATAATAGACACTCAGTTGATTTGTGGTCCTGGAAGGAATGAACAACCTTGTCACAAGTCTTCAAAGAGGCTATCAAAAAGGTAGTTGTGTCCTTAACATACTGTCCTTAATAAACTATTCATATCCTTTTTCCAAACTTTTAGGAGGTACTTCAGAGAGACATTGTGAAGACAGTACTTGGCTGTTTACATTGCCTGCAGTTCAGCCAACTATTATCACCATCACTGACACGTTGCAAACAAGCCTGGGGAAAAAACAATCAAATGCTCAGGAATGAGCCACTCCAGACTGGTTGAGGATGGGCTGGACCTGCCATTCTAACGTTATCTCCTAAAAAGGCAGGAAGAAATGTTAATGGTCAGAAGCATAGATAGTACAAGTCTCAATCCACTACCCCAAAGTAAAAAAGGTTTTTGTGTGAGGCTGGGACAAATTCAGAAAAGTCCTTGGGCATCTCTGAATTTGGTTCCCCTTTGTCAGTCTGAACCAGCATTTCCACATGCTTCAAATTCTCTTTCTGAAAATACAGGTCACATATTTTCCCTGAATGAGGTGCTCAGATGCTGGGGTTATGTGTGTGCCGGTGCACCATTCCCTTTCCTCAGCTGAGGCAGGCACAGGTGTTCAAGTGGGTACTTAGGCATGCTTAACAGAGACCTGCTTTCCACCCACCTGGGCACTGTGGTTCCTGACCTGAGGGAAATCAGGTCTACTCGTGGACCAGAATCTGCAGCATGCTTTAGCCACCAAATTTTAAGCAGAGATGGTTTTTGAATAACGAGTGGACTGGAACTTTTCAATGTGTCATGGTGAGCAGGTAAGTGCAGATAATGTTATTGAAAAACAGATTATCTCATATTTAAATGGCTCTGTGCTTTTAAACATGACATCTTAATTTTGAAACACAATCTATGTAAGGCAGTTTTTCTTTCCTGAAGGTGTCTGGCGAAACCTAAATTCAGAACTGTGCAAACAGAGAACGTCTGCAGTGAAACGAAGAAGCAAAGAGTTTTTGCATAACTTATGCTACAGGGTTCTGCGAGAGATACCTACAACAGATATGTTCCTCTGATGACGAAATATATTCATTATTTCTGTCAGTGTTTCAATTGCAAGCGAAAAAAATGAAGGAAAAAAAGAGGAAACTAATGAGGATATTACTAATGATAGGTCTCTGCAAGAGACAACTTCTATCTGTGGTCACAGTCATGTACAAAGGAGATGGCATGCATCTGTGTTGAAAATAAAAGTATCTGCTTGGTGTGCGTGCTCCTATATGAGGAAGCTAAAAGCAGAAAAAGCAAGATACCTGCTGCTACTTGAGCTAGTGCTTCCGAAACATGAAACATGAAGCCAAGGCATGCTTTTAATTTTCTACTACGCCCATCTTTTTGAAGTGTCTCATAACCCTACAAGGGGGGATGTTGTTATAGATTTCAAGGAGGAGGAATTTCCTTTCTTTTTTCTTATGAATCTGTTTTTCATGGGCTTTCTTCTTTGGGCACGCATTCCAGCATTACAGATGAGTGCTGAAATTACAGGCGTGAGAATTCAGCCAGGAATGAGTAACATGCAGCCATATGCACAAAACAGAGGAGATTCTCTTTGACTAGGTGATAATTAGGAAGGCTGCTGCATTGCTGTGTAACTAAACGAAGCACAACCCCTTTAGGAAGGTATTTTCTTTCCACTGATGTGAAAACTTTAATTTTTTTTTTGTGGATGACAGTTTTATAACTGCTCACTGACTTACTTTTAAATACAACTGTGCATTCCAGCAGCTGCTTCCAGCTACAGGCATACGACCACTGTCTAAATGGGTCTGGCTGGTATGTTGAAGAACTAAACTAGTGTCTGATTAGAAAGAGTTGATAACTTATCAGCATTCCATATTACTTCATAAAGCCAATTAAAGGTGTCTCGGAAATAAGCTACTATCTCCCCATCTTTGGCAGAAACATACAAACTGATAACCCCATAGCCACAGCTTGTGACTGACTGGTTGAGTCAACTATGAGTGGCTGACTTTTTCTTCCATTATAAGGCGTATCTTCACCTAATCCACTTACCTTGTACTCAATCCAGAATTCATGGGCTTTCGTCTGAATCTGACCCATACTCTGCATTTCCTCACCACAGTTTCACTACAACTCCATCAGCCTAGAAAAGCCATATCTCCCCATGCAGTCTATAAAGGAATACTTTATGAGTAGTTAACAGATGCTAATATGAACTTTTCAGATGAAAGGTAAGAGGCTGAAACAGTATACTGTTGGATGTCGTGCAGTGACACATCTCCAAAGTTTTTTAGAGAAAGGAAGGGATATAATTTATCTGAAAAAGGAGGTAGAAAGGGAGGAAGGGAGGTAGAAAACGAGGGAGGGAAAAAGGGAGGGAGAAAGGGAGGGAACAAGGAAGGGAAAAATACATTTCTTTAATATCCTTCCTGTATGTATTGCCTGCCTGAAGAGCTGTGATCACATTCTGAATCATCCTCTCTTGCTAGAGCACCACAGAGAAAGCCCGATGGAGTTAATCCTCTCCAATTGACCCTGGTTACTGTTCTGGTCTAAATGAAATAAAAAATAACACAACAACACTTGAATTACCATGCTAGTGTGTAGCCCAGTAAACTAGGCTGAGACACCTTAATAGTTGTACTTCTTGTTAGTGTGCAACTATTTCAAGTTTTGTGTGATCTCCAGGAAAAAGGAGCCATGTGGATTCAAAGTGTATCTTATTAACTAGCATACAAAGACTCATACAGTGAGGAGGATATTAAGGTCAAAGCTGCAACTTGATTTAGGTTTTATGTTTTTTATAGACTTATTAAACATTCTACTTTGCATTCTACAGAGAAAAGGACAGAGAGTCTTTTTAAGGTTGCTGTTACCAGCAAGGTAAGACGTGGCAAGATATCATTTGCTTTCAAAGCATATTGCTTTCAATATTTGGATGTGATTTTGTATTCAACATAAGAAAAAAATGGAGATCATTTGGTAAAAAGGTTCAACAGAATTTAAATGCAAATTGTGTAAGAGAACAAAATGCTTTCTGCCTTCCATACAAAGCTCTAGCAGCAGGCTAACACTGATGCATTTCAATGTATTGAAAATGTATAACTTACATTTTTCTTCAAGGTTTTAGGATATATATACACAGCTCTCAAAACGGGCTTTTAAACCAAGGTTTAGGTAGGATTCATAAAACTCATTCCTAAATGAGCACAGCTGAAGAAGGAAAAAAAATTTGTGCATAAATTTTCAAATAACCAAAATTGTTATTTGGTTAGAATAACAGAATCTAAATACCATTATATTCTAATGCTGTTGCGCACAAAAACACTCAGGTAGGAAGCAGTCAGCATCTTACATTATCTAAAAAGATCCAGTAGTGGTCAGGTTTGTAACAGTTTTTGTAGTTTTTAATGCAGGTATATGCATCAGCACTTTATATTTCTGGATGTTTCTACATTCCAGCACAATCTGGTCCTGATTCAACAAAATGCATAATAACATACCCAAGTGTTAGCATCTAGCAGAAACCCTCAATGCAAGCCAACCTTCAATCTTACCAAAGTCAGTAGGTCTCCACCACATGTTTAGAGTCAAGCACAGGCTAAGACAATGTATTTAGGATCAGATCCACTCTTTCTCACCAAGTAGGCTGGGGCTAGGACTGCCTCCCCAGCTGAACTCTGCTAGCTGATATCAATCCTGTAGCAAAGACTGGGAATCTCCTTTGGCTCAGCACCGAAGCCAGTCAGGAGCAGAGGGTAGCTTGTGCCTCCACAGAGGATGGTCAGGGCCATAGGGCAGCAAGGCAGAGGAGGTTGCCCTGGCCCTGGCACAGACACACCAGCTCAGATCCAGCTGCAATCACCTTTAAAGGGCTGCAGGAGCATGGGGTTTTCCACGAATCGACAGGAACAAAGGAAACAAAGCATAAGGTTTCATCTTAATCAGAACAAAAGATGCACTAAAGAGCTTTTTCATCTTGGGGTGTGTAACTAACTCTTGGCCAAAATCTTTGTTCCTTGCACAATAATGCCACACAGTTTTAATGACAGAGGGCTGTTACAGGGCTTGTTAAAGTTGGGTTTTTTTAAACAACAAAATAGGGGCAAAGCTGTGGCACCGGGCTGAAATTCCTTTGACAGATGTAAAGGTCTCGATGACAGTTATTTTCCAGGTCTGCAGCTCAGCAATCATGCCTCTGAATGGTTTCCCACATGAAGCGTTTGAAGAAGCCGTGGACGTGTCACTGATCTGTAAGGCCCACTGCCTGGTCTTTAAGGCTGGAACACGGGCAGAAGGAAAGGTAATGCTGATAAGGGAATCTGAACCAAATGTTGTCACGTTCTAGAGATGATTAGATGCCCTTGCTGTCACTTATTACACTACCTGAAAGTGGAAAGAGAAAACCTGGGCTAATATGTAGCCACGAGAAGGGGAAATGCTGTTTCAGCAAAGGGCAAAAGCCAAGAGAAAGATTGTTGTAGATGCTTAATATCAGATCTGACCACAGAGCTTCTCTGTACTGTGGGATAGATGTGATGCTGTAGTAAATTTCTGACCAAAACAGACCTGCTGTGATCTGCATTTGTACCTTCACAAGCTGCTGATTATATTAAAAAAAAAAAGGTTGTCTTTAATAAAGAACAGGACAAGGCATCTAAAGGGCATTTTTGATTGATCTGGATTATTTCAGATGTTACCTTTTTCCTTGCAGACTTAAATGAATGAAAGCTTTGAAGCCTAATATATATAATACAATTAATAGACTTAAAATTGAAATGTTCTCCAAACTTCAAGAAAATGTTTGTAATTTCCTTATAAGAAAAATTATTGATTTATATATTTTACATACACAATACACAGCTTAAAGAAAGTGTAATCTTGCTCCTTTATCTGCATTTTCTTTTAAAAAGACAATTGCCTGTAGTCATAATCCTAATTTTGGGATTAGATGCACTTTTGTGCATCATTCTTTGGTTTGACTATGATGATGGGATATTTATCTCAACAGAAAACAGAAGGGAACTTGGGATTCTGGAGGAGTACTTTGGTCAAAATGCTCTGCTCAAGAGCGCTTCAAGATCTATAAAATACACTTCTTAAAAGTAGCAGAAAAAAAAAGTCTGCTGCTATGAAAGTACTGATTTGTCACACAAAACACAGACAGCAAAGAAGATCTTATACCTGATTTGTCTTGCATGGCCACTGCTGCATGGCTTCATTTGCAGTACAAATATAGAAGCCACATTAAGTATAACTTCTCAATACATCTGCCATTTACTCTCTTATTAAAAGCACCTTCTGGACTGCTTTGTTACCATAGAAACTAGCACAAGTTTTTCCACTGATTTCAGGACAGACAGTGTCACCCCTCACATCCACTTTCCTGTGGGTCCAAGGAGAGGGAAGAGCAGAGCTCCCTACTGGTACTACTAGCTCTGCAGCTTAGAAAAAGTTTAAGTTAGTTTTGGGAAAGGAATCTCATCCTTAATATTAGTCATGGCCTATGAAATAACTAAATTATTCTCCATTTTTTTCCAAANGAAAAGTTTAAGTTAGTACTGTTTTGGGAAAGGAGTCTCATCCTTAATATTAGTCTAATTATTCTCCATTTTTTTCCAAAACTATTTTATCAAATGTGAAAACCCTGAGGCAAGGATTTCAGGATTTATTATATCATTATGCATCTTTAAGTACATATTATTTGTAAATATGCACTATTGTATGTGTTGACACAACAAATCAATGTGCAATTACAAGGGACAGTGCAAATTTTCCTAGTCCAAGGGAAAAACTGACAATCTCTTTCTTAACCAGGTGACGGCACTTCTCTCCAGCATCAATATCTATCACATGGGGGTTTTTTGCACCTCTTGGTGCCAAGGTAGCTAGTAATTATTCCCCCACTTACTATTTAATTGTTGAAATCATGACTGAGGACGGCAGCTAAGAAACCATGCAGAAATACCAGTTACTAACACTTACCCCAGATGTCCAAGGAATCCTAAGAAGCTTTTCAGAGTATGAAGGAGAATTTGGTCTAAACTCAATTTTAAGTCCTGTTTGATAGCTGTCTGCTCCAGATCCCAGGTTCAAAATGGGTCTAATACTACACAAGTCTGCTATGACTGGTAAGGTCCCTGAAGTTGAAGAGTAATCTGAAGAAACATCCAGGTCCAGAAAGGCTGTGCTATGGACATCAGCCAAGCAGAGGCAGCGGCTCCACTGTGACAGTCTAGCATCCTATTGCCTTTTTCTGATGTGGCTTAATAGCCATTTTAAAGTCTCTAAACTCCTAGGCCTGTGATTACCTAAGTAATATCCCTCAGTGACATAATGAACAGAAGATCCATAGTCTGATAAAGATCAAAGTTTGGGCTTTACCTGTTACCTCACTTTTATAGCCAAAGAGTAATCGTGATGAGACTGAGGTTTTACCACAATGTAAATTTTTGGTTTGGGTGTCCCAAAAATGCAGCCAGGTGGTGAACACTGCTTTGCAGCAGCTGCAGGAGTGCTGTGTGGAGTCAAGATAACAGATCAGCAGAAATTTCGTTTGGGAGTCTGGCTCAAAGTTTCCCATCCCTCTGCCACAGTATCGTGACTCACTGTGTCAAGGAAGAGGTTTATGAAGGAAAAGAGAAACAAAGGGGCAAAGAGAAAAAGAAATACTTCCCACTTCATACCTATCTCCCCCAATGTTATATCTTACCTACATTTGAGAAATGTATTTTTTTATCTCCTTCCTCAAGTCTAAGGAATTTTAAAGGCTATTCATGCACTACCTCCATACTTTCTTTTGCTCTCCTATTTCCCTTCATCACAAGTGCTGCCCTCAGCTAACTCTGGACATGTTTGTATTGCAGGCACTGGCAGATGAGGACAGCTGCCTTCAGCTTACTCTCATTTCACCCCCATTCTGCCCTTCACCACCTCCTCAGCCCCTACATGACCCGATCTCTTTGCTAAGAGTCTCAAAGGGGTCTGAGTGGCTCATCCCTGACTTTGGGCCAAAATACACCAGGGACACAATGAAGAGTGCTGCCTTTTGTTTATTTTCTGTTCCACAAGTAAGCAAGAAGTCTTACAACATAGTGCTGCAGCACAGATACTTAGTTTGCAAACTCCTGTCCCGTGTTCACAGAGTGTCTGCCAGTCAGGAGGTCCAGCCCATAATAATAACCATACAAAGCCTGTATGGACTTTTTAAAATGTCTGCATGCAGAAAGAGAATATTGTACTTGTAGAAAATGTTATATTGCTTCAAGAGATGAGCTGGGCAGCTTGCTTAGCCACTTGTGTGATGAGCAAATTGAAGTCCCTCTCCAGATGCCACAGGAGGGTCTGGCTGAAGTCTGAGCTTAGCATGGAGAGGCTAAGAAGGATGCAGCAAAATGTGACAGCAGGCTGCTGCAAAAGCTCTGCTCATAAATGTACACCAAGTGGACGTGCACCTCTTTCTCAATGCTGCTAGCTCATCTAAGTATATTACTTCATCCTATTTTATTAAATCAAGGTTTCACTTTTGTTTTTGCTAGGAAGACAAGCTCAGCTTTGTTTTTTCCACAGACATGCTATCCAGCTGTCTTTTTTGTTAATTGACATAGTCTCATTTCCAGAGTCATCACATTTAGCAAGGAAGTTTCAACCCCATTTTACAGGTGCAAACATGAGGGACAGAGTATGCAGGGAACTTCCATCTGTTGCACAAGCTCTCTTCAATCTGTTAATTTGTTCTTCCTGAAAGCAAGAGAGGTTGCTAAACTCCAGAGACAGTGAGCACAGGAGGCAGTAAAAAAAGAAAAAAGGAAGCTCTGGCATGGAGTGCTTATTCCTTGCAGTGCTTTGCTGTGTGTAAGCTTTTATTTAGAGGAGGCTAATGAGGGTCCCAATCCAGGCTGTCAGAAAGTGATAGAAAAGAGTGCATGATAATCTACAGGGGGGAAAAACCTCAGTCAGAAGGTCACTGATGAAATTACCCCAAGGAAACACATATGGTCCATTCCATATCCCCCACAATTCCTACCATAAATGGGTACAAGAGTAATTTTCCCACATATCTTCCTTCAGCAAAGACAGTAGACAGTAGACAGGGACAAGAGGCACTTGCTTCTTGCAGCCTTCCTTTCCCACTTTATGCAACTAGGTACTGCTGTGTCCTCACCTTGTTAAAGGGTTAGAGCCCTTCCAGGGCTGGTTCAACCTTCACTTCTGCAATCACATCACACTGTAGCCTTGTCTACAGTCATAGCTAGCTATGGATTTACCTCCAGCAGAGTATTTTTACTGCCAAGCTTGCAAAAGGCATATACAGTGAAAGTGTCAGCAGCTCCTCAGACTGTTGCTGAAAGGTGAGCTAGCTGGCCCCACAGATGCCAAGACTGGGGGGAGGAGCTGAGAGAGATGAAAGAAAGATTAAAAAGTGGGAGGGAAGATGTGCTGTTTCTGAGGAAACTAGGACTTCACTCAAAATCAGGTTTTTGCATCCCTGACCCCAAGGTGACCTGCTGACCTCTCCTCCCTGCCTGACTCCAGCCCAGCTGTTTCTCCTGAAGAAAAAGGGCCGGATTCACCTCCTGCTCTCTGCTTGACAGCGTGTCCAGACAGACTGCTTCCTGACAGAGTAAACACAATTAAAAGAGCATCATGCATAGGGTTCAGGCCACCTAATACCAAAGAGGTCATCAGGATAGGTGCCCCAGAAAGCTCCAATGTGACAATGCCATCATAACAAGTAAATACCTGCATATGTGCTGCCATTCTGAGTTTGTTGACTGGCACTGGAAAGAATTATTGGTTATTACTTGTTCTCCACATATATGTAAAAAATTGTAAAATAGATGTCTGAAGCAACCCATGTGGCTATGAATCCAGCTTGCAAAAGATGTTCACTAATCACTTTCCTAGTCAAAGGCCCTAAAAAAAAAGTTGTGGCAGCATGCAGTATGAAGGTTAAACCATCACAAACCAGTAAAGAAACAAGAGATGTACAGCAGAAAAAATCACTTGGGAGGAAGAAGCAATATTTAAAGAGCAGTAGAGAAATAATCTAGTCCACAGCCAGAACAAAGCAACTACAATTATTGTGCTTGTGTTAGGAAGGAGCTAAACTCCTTCCTCAGGCAAGAGAACAAAGCAAATTACACCCGTAAGAAGAATTTCTACTATGCCTCACTAATTAAATAGCAGTTGTTTCATGTAATATTGAAATCAAAAAGCATGTAAACAAACCTTAAAAAAAAATTGAATATTTTCCATTCCGACATGAGCCTGAACAAACTCTATCTTGCACTATGCTTGAATTTTGGAGAAGTTTGAATCCAGAGTTAGTACCAATTTTTGTGCTCCTGACTCATCTCCACTTAATATTAACAAACAAAAAAATCCTTAGAATACAAGGAATACAGTAGCTTAATATACAATACATGATATTTGGAAGGAAAATGTAGAACACAAACAATGACTGATAACAAAATGTCAAAGGAGTCCAATTTCAGTGACATTTCAAAATTAAAAATGAGCCTGATGCTCCACATACTTAGATGCAAGTAAACATGAGATATTCAGTAACATTTAAGCCCCTGTAGTTAAGAAAAAGAATGAACATTACAGTAACACAACTAATGGCAATACCTTCCAGTATGACTTAGAGGGTTCCCAGGCTAGTGACAAGGCAGCAACAAAGACCAGCATCCATCTTTCACTCTTCCCTCCACGTGAATTTGCTCCCAAGAAAGTTTACAAATGCTGCAACATAGGTGGTGCTGAACTGGTCAGAAAGGCACAAAATAATAGCTAGAGCTCATCACAGCTTTCTATACTAATGTCTGCAAGCCTTGGCTCTATGACACATACAAATCTCTTCCTACAGAAATGTTTTGAAGGGGCAGCCACATCTGTTCATCTAAATTAAAAAAATGATACCTTAAAAACAGGCAGCTGTGGATTTCTTGGCTCTCTTCCTTTCCATTACCATTTTCTTCTTGTTGATTTAAGGATTACCTGCAATGCTTTGGTTCATCAGAATTTCCACTGGGAACACCGTGATTGTTTCATATCCTTCATGACAGGGATCTCCCTTTTCCCAAACCAGGTTCTGCATGTCAGTTTTGCTCTGGCTACGCCTGCTCCAGGAAATGCAGCAAGACTAGGCAAAAGGCTTAAGGACTGGCCCATGACTGCCTCTGCCATTTGGCTGCCAGCAGGTTCCTGGGAGAAGTGCCTCTCAGCCTGCTTGGATTGCTTGGACATGGTTTGCAAATGCCAAGAACCATTTTCTCACAGTAGAGGAGGCCTCGTAACTTCCCATCCCTCTCAATCACAGCCCCTGCCCATATTAGAGAACCGCTCCACCTCACTCACGATTGCCTTCATATTAACACCAGTCTGTACTCATATACACAGTGTAATACCACAGTCCATTGCTATTCCTATTTTTCCCTTTGAACCATAACCCTGGAGCCCTGCAGCTCTGGGCAGCCAAGTTTCTTTCAGAAAGAAGATTTACAAAATGAGAATTTCCTTCTCAAGAGTTCATCCCTTTAGTCCCCACCTGCACTTCTAATCCTAACAGTGACATCAGGGGGAATGGGCAGACATTTGAATTTTCAAAGGCAAAAATGAGTGGTCTCATATTCATTGTCTACACCCACACCCATCTGTTCCCAAAAGAGAAAAAAAAAAAAAAAGAAGTGTTTATAAAAAAGAGAATAAGTAGGAATAATAACAAAAAACCCTGCACACCCAGAAATATGACAGAAACTGAAGAAAACACTTCTGAGTTTCCTGTAATGACAAACTGGATACATAGTTCAAGTACCCTTTGGATGTGGAAACAAGTTGCTGGAACAGGCAGCTAAATGTTCAGCACAGACATGGCCTCTTGCCAAGGGCAGGGAAGGGGTGTCACAAAAGCCATACTTTCTCCCTCTAAACCTCCCTCCCTGCAAGCCAGGGTGGCCACAGAGCTGGCCCAGATTCGTAGGCAGCCTGAAAAATCCTCCCATCCTCTAGGTTTCCACAGGAAAGCACATTCCTTTCCCAACTCACCTGTGTCAAGTACTTCCCTGCTGGGGCACTTCTGAGCTCTGCTGCCTACCACAGATATCTGCAGAGGCTCCTCTGCAAACAGCTACTTCTGACCAGCCTAACCTGTAGAATTTTGCTTCACTGAAAAAGGACATCATGTTTTTTGAGATATCCTTGCACACACACGTACACTCACACACACATTCACAAGCAGTGGGGTTAACAGCTGTAGCCTGGGGACAAGTGTATTCAGCACTGGCTTAAAGCATAACTCCACTGCATCCCCTCATTTGATGAAAAAAACTTAGCAGAAAAATGTCTTAGGATAAGAAGCCACGAGGCTGTTATAGCTTTAACAGACTCGAGTGCTTATCTCAAGCTGAGAGAGTAATTTCATGGCAATAATTTGTTTAAAGTGTGCTGATTGTTTCCTATTTCTTCCCAGCAAATGACTTTTACACCTTTCTACTGTTGCTTTCATATGAGCTGCTATGGAAATTACTCTGCAGGAGGCTGTTTAAACATCACACAGACCCTTTTATCTCCCTACTGTGGGCCATAGAAGACACTCCTGAGACCTGATAAAAAGTTTTTGCATACCTTTTCCCCTTCCTTGGAAAAAATATTAAGTTGCTACTGACTTTTCTCTTATTCTTAAAGATTGTATTCAAGTGTACTTCCAACAGAGAGTGCCTGATCCCTGTAAGTAGTATCTTTGAAGGGAACTTTTAAATAAAGTAATAAAATTACCAAGAGTTCCGAGGGGCAAGGAATCGCCCCTTCCCTGCTAAAAGAAGAATTTCTCTGACAAAACTATTTCAAATAAAGTTGACTCTTTCAGAAGAACCAAAGGTAAACAAAAAAACTCAAAGGAAAGTGTCAGGGCTAATCAAAGGAATCTCATTTTTGTCCACCCTTTTATTCTCCAGTGCCAGTGCTAGATGTCAGCTATATTTTTCTCCTATCCCTGCAAGGAACAGGTTGATGCAATGATGTTCAGAGTCTGACCAGGGCACTTCAAGTATTTGACTGGGGCTCCAGCTCAAGGATTTGGTTTGGCCCATGAAAGTTTTCTGCACTACTTCACGGTTGCAAATTTCACAGTTTCTGCCATGCATTCTGTATTCTCTGGTCGACACCTCTTTGGTGTTGAGATAGGAGCCCTGTCAGATCACCTGTGAAGCCCAAGCTTCATCACACAACCACACCTCTGCAAGATTAACCAGAGCACACACTATGTGTCTGTGCCAGTTTTAGGCTTTTTTCCTCCAGTTTTATTCTGACTTTAAGGGGACTTAAAATAGCTGAACCAGCACAAAGTTAAAGCAGCATAGGAAGATAATAGAAGACCTGGCATTAATCCTACTGGTACAAAATTGGGTTGTCAATGTTTTTTGGCACATTTATGCTGATGATGTGAAATTCTTCTTGATCAGTTTTTTGTGTCATGTGACCATAGTGGTTTGGTTTTTTGCTTTCTATCAAGAAAATATTATCCTTAAAGAGTGAGAAAAACACTCTAATAGCAGTTAGTAGAAAGATAATGACAGAGCATTAAACCTTACAGGCTGATTAACACAATAATTCACTATTGTAGCTAGGATTGTAATGCAGGTTCCATTTTAATCCTTGATTTTCAGTTGCTTGGGGGATTTGAGAGTTTCACTGTTACTTACATAAAAAGAGTCATTACAGTCCTACATGCTCACCAAGATACTATCTTTCTTTCTATGAATTAATGCAACATAATCTAATGTAAGTAGTACGGTATTTCTTTTTCTGATATTCCATGTTAATGAGATGTTTGAAATGTCTTAGCCCCAAAATGCAAAAGGGAAGTTTGTAACACTTTTACCTCTAAGTGAAATGGGGAAAACACTCCTCTGTGATGTTAGCGTAGATCCTTAATCACTGTTTTTCACTTTGTTTGTAGTTTGTATTACTATTCCATTTCACAATCTCTGACCTCATATTTACTTTGAGACAAGGTAAATTTGAAAGCAAGCACATCACTTTATTTTCAAAAGCTGCCACTGCCACTGTCTCAAGAATAAAGAGAATATGTATCACATTTTGATACATATATTCATATATTTTATATATATATATAAAAATATACATATACTCTTATATTCATCCAGTTGTGTCCTTTACCTTTGCTGAATTGCAGGTCTTATTGGAATTCAGAGCATTTACTGCCATGTCGATTCCTCTTCTGTTCATCCATCCCTACCGATACACTACTAATAACACATAATGACAACCACTTACATTAGCCCCTCACTGTAAGTTATGGGTGAGGTTTTTTCAGAGTTTAAAATGTGTCATCAATATTATCAGAGAACAGGTCTCCAGTAGATACTTGATCAAAGTCATATTCAAGAAAGGGAATAAAGGACATTATGTACACTCTTACTTAAATAGAGTTCTGTCGTCAACTCTACTTGTACTTCTGGGCAGTGGAACTCTCAGCTTCAAGAAAAAACTCCTCAGAAATAACTCCTCAGCTTCAAGAAAAAAGCAGGTACTTATCAATAGACTCTACAACATCTGTTGAAAGACATGCTGTGCGCAGCATTGTGTCAAATGGTGGAGCGCGAGTTCATTAGGGCATTATGAAAGGAGTTCCTTGGACTGAAAGACCATTTCTGGCTCCAGGTGGTAAAAACATTAAAATAAGACTCACTGTGCAATATTCTCTCCATTTATTTCACACAAGCACAAATTGGTTTGGTACAAGAACTGTCTGTGAAGTAAATGAGATGAGATGAGATGAGATAAGCAGGACTAACACAGTACTATACACTTAGAATAACTCCTGTAACACAGGCAGCTACATAAATCACTCTTAAGTACTCCAAGTGTATTTATGTGCATTTTCTTTACAAACAGGCTTGATAACATTGTTCTTCCCAGCATTTGTATATCCACCTCAGAAAGTGAGAACTGTAACTATCTGAAACAAAAGATGTAATATTTATTCACAGCATCACTGTCTAAAGGAAATAACAGTTTTCTGAGATCTGTTTGCTGTATATGCCCATGGGTACATGAAAACTCAATGCAATACTGCCCCCTATTAAATAAACATTCATTTATCCAACATAGAAAATCCTGATTCAAGTCCCAAGATGTCTATAAGAATACCACCTACACCAAACAAAGAGGAAACTGTTGTATAGTATCTGATGTTCATTTGCAACCCAACACAAGGCTAACTAATTCATCACTGCTCATTAACATTACCAAATTCTATCCTAAAGCCTCACTTGGTGTGAAGGGTCACACTATTTCACCACAAAAACTTGTTTCAGATTTAAAGAAATAACACACTGTGTCAGTGTCTAGTCAAAGTTCCTTCCCAAATAAAATCCCTTTCAAGCCATTTTATACAAATGAGACTCTGTTTAAGTAGAAGAGGATGAGTACTTAAAAAAAATTCCATTTTGCCAGATACCTTTAGCAGTTTAGCTGCCATCTGGTATGGTTATAGAGCTCTGAGAGAGAGAGCCACAGGGCCCCCAGCCTGCCTTACCTACCCTGGGTGTAAGGGATCTTAGAGACAAAAAGATCCTTGTGAGGAGTAGCCCTCAGTTGCCTGCCCTTAGACACAGAGAGATGTTGGAGCCCCCAGGAATCAGGAAATAGAGTGGGAGACAGGTGGGACATGTGTTCTCTAGGCCAGCAGCGGGAGCAGCCTGGGTGTCACTGAACACCAATGCCCATGAAGGAGGTCCCGGGGCAGCCTAGAGACAGCACAGGCAGGGGCAAGAGGAAACAGACACAAGTAGTCCCAGGGAAAGTTTAGATTGGATATCAGGAAAAATTTCTTCACCAAAAGTGTTGTCAAGCCACTAGAACAGGCTCCCCAGAAAGGTGGTTGAGTTGCTTACTTCCAAGGGCAGAAAGTAGTCCCTGATCCCTTTTGTTTACTGATATGGGTGTAAACCTTGGTTTCCTTGGTGTCATTTCTCAAAGAACTTCACAGTCTACCCAAAGGGAGTGAAATAGTAGATACCAAACTGTATCTTACTCTAATATATTAACATTACTACAGCTTACTATAAAATAAATATCCAGATGTCAATTTTCAAGATTTCTCTAATCACATCTCAATGATGACAAATCTCTCCTTAAAAAAAAAAAAAAAAAAAAAAGAAAACAGAAGAAAAGAAAACAGCACACACAGAGAATTAAAATTTGTCTAGCATTTCTGTCTAAGTATTTCTCTCACTTGTCTGTGATGTTTAGGATTTTCTGTTGCTTGTTTGTGCATCTCTAACCATCCTTTCAGAAGCTCTGGGAATTTGTGGGATGGTAACCCCTGAGAAGTTGTTGTCCCCAGGGACCTCCCCACCTCTGCACTCATGCTGACTCAGCTGCCATCCACTTCACAGCCCAAACCAGTTCAGGTTAACAGAGCTGGCTGGGAGCTGCTGAAGTATGGACACATCCTCTGTCTGACATCCTTGAAAGAAGTGAAGTCACTTGTCACTTCTAACCAAAGAGTGGACACAAGGAATGCTCATGGGACTTGGGCTCCTAAATTACTACTGTGAAAGCTTGACCCCAAATCTGCAGCATGATGTGTAGGCACTCACTGCAATGTGAGGAAACTTGGATCTCTCTGTTTTTAGTGGTTTGACTGTGGTTCCTTGCTAAAACAAACATTTTAACAAGTTTCTCTCTGGAAACCTTTGAATTTATTATCCTTGTAATGTTTGTTCTTAGAATGGCCTGTTGCAGGAAACACTTAATATTTCACATTCTTTTTGTATCTGGTAACACGCAAACTTCATGCCTGTAATCCTATTCTTTAGAGTCATTGTAAATCATTACATCTTCTTTCACACTTCCATTTCTCTATTACTGCTCAGATGGCAATTGTTATAACCCACAATTTGCAAGATATGTGGTGAAGTGTAGACGACAAGAGTAAAGCCAGAAACATTGCTCCTCATGTGTCCTTCTAGTCTATGTTTCTCTTCCATTTGGAAAGAATAAGCTGTTGTTCTTCTTTTTATGAAGTTTATTTTGCTAGCTCTGGTTAAAGAACACAGTGATTGCATACTGTCTGTGAACACTTTCCACTGAGACCCCAGGGACCATATAGTCTCCCAATAAGTCATTCTAGGAGAATATTTGCCTTATTTTCTACTTCTGTGGAAAACTACAAACCTGAGAATGGAAGAAGAAATCATAAATTATTTTCTGTTTTCCTGTTAACAAGAAAAGTAGTAATGAATTCTGCAGTGTAGCAAATTCTCCAACATAAAAACAACTGCAGTAACATTTTATACCACTTTCTACTAGGGTACTTTTCAATTTACTAATTTCAATGTAAGGCTTTGTTTTCAGTTTAATAATAGAAATTTGCCACATAAATTTATTACCCGTTGTGTAAGACTTTTTATAAATAAAGTTTTTTGCCATAGGATCATGAAATCGTGTAAGTTGGAAAAGACCTCTAAAATCATTGGGTACAACCATGAACCCAAGACCAACTAGTCCACCGCCAAATATACCTAAGTGCCACATCTATGTGTGTTTTAAATACCTCCAGGGATGGTGACTGAAACACTTCCCTGAGCAGCCTGTCACAACGCCTGAAAACCTTTTCCATGAAGAAATCTTCCCTAATATTCAGTCTAAACTTCCCCTGGCACAATTTGAAGCTGTTTCCTTTTGTCCTGTCACTTGTTGCTTGGGAAAAGAGAACAACATCTTTAGTATAGACATCTTCCTCCTGGAGCAGTTCTTGAGACTACATATTTCTGGTCCCTGAAGGCAAAATTATTACTTCTCCATTCTCTTTAGTCACCTGATTTCTCACTACATAAATGTTCAGTACAGCTGTTAAAATAGGAGCATTTTCCTATTACTATATTTACTTATACTCTCTTGTCCCACTTTTCAAAGTCATCATATGCTTTTAAACTGGACCACAGGCAAATGAGAAGTATGTGTTACACAAAATGACCAAGTTAATGGCATTTCTTGGAGGAATGATGCTCATTTTAGTTTAGGAAAATCAAATATAGTAAATTATTCAAGCTGCATATCAACCAAAATGATAACACAATCCTTATCTTTACATAAATGAAAAAACTCTCTAATTTTATACTCAGTGGTGTTCCTCTTTGCAGATTGGAAATACTTATCTGTTGAGAAAAGTGGTTTTTTTCCAAAGGCATAAGCTGTAGAGAACTCAGACAATTTGGCAGTAAATCTGGCAACAGACAACATAATACCTATTGTTCTTAAAGCTCTTTGAAATACAAATGAAATCCAGCAGAAAATTAGAAACCTGGCTGACTTCACCCATCATCAGTGGTTTCATATATCCAAGCAACAGTCAAAGTCTGAATCCCACTCCTGGAAGGAAATGCCAGCTACCTTGAGGCAATTTCATTCCTGGCAAAATACAAAGCTCTCCCAGTTCAATTGATGCAAGGTCACAGTGAGTGACATTACAGAGAACAGACAAAGACACTAGCTCTTAACTGAAAGAAATGAGGGGGAAATATAGAAACAGAGAGCAAGTGAAGATTCCTCTGTTATGAGTACAAACTACACAGGTGCTGTAGTTACTGAAAAGAAGAGGTGGAGTTGATCTGGGAGGATTGGAAACTGCATGTTAACAATAAATGGATTTTTACCTAGAGTGTAGACAGCTTTGGCCAACACCTAATGAATGATATTTGTGTTATTATTCTAGTCAGATCAGATTGACTCTTGGCTGCTTTTAATTATGTCAGAAGCTGGAGCCTATAGACTTAGGGAGGCACTAAGGTTCTGCAAAGCATCCTGCCTCCATGTTTGCTCTTTACCTTTTCAGCAATCCAGCTCAATTTATACAAGCTTTTTTGTCTTCTACATATTCTGACACATTCTGACTCCTACTCCTCAGATGTGTTCAAACAGGAGATTACAGTTATCACAGTAGCATGTGTTATTTTGTTATGGAATCCATGTTCACAGACCTTGATAATTATATTATAGGCCCTTATCTATTCAAAGTTCAATTTGCAAAACATTTTTTAAATGCAGAGACATATTACATGACTCATTCCACATGATATAGAAACTTTTGCATCCTACAGTAAGAGCTCCTCTGAGATCGTCCACAACATATTGCCTCGAACATTAACTAAATGTTGGTAATCTGTATTTCATCACTATCTTGATTTATTTTGCACCTGTTCCCTTCTACATCTTACATTTCTGGTAACCTAGACCAGCAGCATAATAATGAACTTTACATACAGATCAGCCTTCAGCATCCTGCCCTCAAATCTGGCAGGAGCAGGACTGATTAGCAATACAATCCAGTTACCTTGCCTTCCTGTTGTGCAGGAACCCTCCAGCAGGATAACTCTGAACCTTTTTTGTTAGAGTTTACCAGAGACATCAGTTGTTAAAGTGGAAGAGTCAGCCTTCACAGAAAGAAATGCTTTCTAAATTATTTATATGCTAGTATGGCATTTTCAAATGGGTTAATAAAAAGTTACTTCTGGCAGGACCTTCATCAGAAGCTTTCTCTACGTTTTTGATTGCACAGCTCTGTTAATCAATTTTATGCCACTAATGTTCCTCCTCTACTACCAAAATGTGCCCTAGAGAGTTCATATGATCTGTTGGAAGCCTGATAGTATACTTCTTAAATTAGTTTGCCTTAGAGGAGAAAAGATTAGGGCCCTCTAGACCCTCGAGTACCTACTTTTAGGTCTTTGCCAGGAGACGTATCTCTTTTATCTTTCTTGCAGAGAAAATTTCTCTCATTTTGTGACACTGAAGGTAATACTTCAAAGCCACTCACTATAAATTGAAGGCCAGAAAGCTGAATAAGGTTAGTTCATGGAAGCCCTCTTATTGACTCCAGGTGGAGTCAAATTCTGATACGATCATGGTGCAGCTTTTCCTTGTACTTAATCTGGGTCCACCTCAGAAGATGTATTGATTTAGTTACTTCCCCTGTTATTACTTTTGGCATAATGTGCAATGGGTTTTGTATCCCAGAATGCTTAGTGCTTTATCTCTGCCTTGAATTTTCAGTTTGCATGGAGATGCAAAATGCAAACAGTCATAGATATTTTCTATGGTCAGTGAGTTAGAGAGAGCTCACCACTTACTGTGGTGCTTTCTGAAACCTTTCTCCTACAGGATACCACCAAGTATTTTAAAGAAACATTTAAATAAAATTATATTAGTATGACCAGATGCAAAAGAAAAGTCAGAATTTGACTGTATTTTTGCATAAGGGTCCTCATTGTCCAATTCTCTTGCAGCTTAAAATCCATGTTCTCTGCAGAATAGAAAGTATTTGTAATGCAATTTATGTATTACCCTATTTATTTTTCTTTCCATAGAGTTCCATTAAACTTGTCTGCTGCAGTCCTATTCATGTAAACCTCTATACAGGCACTTTGGAGAAAACAATGTCCCTCAAACAAATCAAAACAAAAAAAAAAACAAACAAAAAAACCAGACCAAAAACTCTTTTCTCTGCCCCCATGACCTGAAAAGCAGAACTTATCCCAAATATAAAGTCAAAACTACATCTATAATTGAAAACTACATCTACTTCTTAATTGAGCAGTTACGTTGTGCTGCTTACAAATTCATCAACTCTGTAAGCTGCAAACTTCCACTGTGAAAAAAAAAAAGCATTTTAAACTGTATTTGTAACTGCCACACAGTAAGAAAACAGTACAGTTTGTGAATGTTGATACTTAGTTCTGTACTATTCATTTTAGCACATATATATTTCTGGTTTAAATTGTTTTTGAGATGGGACTTTACTGTTTTTGATTGGCATCAAGAATTCATCTCTTCCACCAGGATGCCACTCACTTCCAGCAAATCTGTTGGAAAGCTGACTCATCATAATTTAAACAACATGAGTGACAAACTGAAAGTCTATCATGGTAATGGACAACCTGTGTGGTACACTCATTACATGACCCCAGATTGTCAAGTAATGAGATAAAGCCTGCTTTAACAGTGTATTAAATATTAGCCCCTTTAACTAAACCTTTAATTAAAAGCATTTAATGAAGCTTTCAAAAAAATAGATTATATATTCCAGACTCCAATTTATCTTCCTTTGAAATATCTATTATTCTGAAGGAATTCCAGATTTCCTCAATAGATGTATTTTCCAATAGATATTTATTATTTCCCAGAAAAACACTGGATTTGTTGGATAAATTTTACTGCTCAAAACATTAGTAAGACATTAGAAAGCTTTTTGCAATTTTTTTTCTCAAAATGGTTCTGTGCCAGCCTGGATGTGAAAGCTGAAAGGAGTAGACCTTGTTCTGCTACTGGTATGCCACAGTGACCTAGGAGTATTACAAAAGTGACCCAAAGTCCTCACCTGTGGGTTCAACACAGGGGTAGCTATGAGGGACTTCAGGAGGACACTGCAACCAAAGTAGCTCAATTCAGAGCTATTGCAGACTGGAAAAAACCAGTAAGTTTATAAACTAAATCAGAACATTTTACCTATTGATCTGTTTACATTTAAGCTGCTTCTGTTCATGAGTAGCTGTCAAAAGTGGTTATGTCCTTCTAGTCTTGATGTTTAGATTATATTTTCACTACAAATTTTACTCTAATGCATATGTTTAGTATCAAGAACTAAACAAAAATCAATATGTTCATGAACATATGACATTAGATGAAGCAAGAAAATGCTCTCAGGCTTAAAAAATGTTATTTATTCTCAGATAATACCTTGTTTCATTCACAGGTTTGCCTTACACATATACAAAATAGCTATGCTCTTAAATATTTTTATAATCCTATACTTCTGTGTTGGCATACAGCTTTTTAGCCAGAATTAGATGAAGGTTTCTGGCACATTGTTGCAATGTATGTAGAATCATACATGTTTGTAGGCAGTGTTCATTAGCAGATATTTACTAGTCAGGACTGAGGCATTCACTGTCTTCCATGAGCCTAACAAATACATAGATGAATAGGAGTAGTACACTTTGTGCTTTTCAGGGAATAGAAACCACAGCCTATATCTTCTCATAAATAAATCTATATTGCAAGCTTAGAATAATGTAGCAAGTCTTGTAAGCAAATAAGCCCAGCCCACTTCTTTTAGTGATCCCTCCCAGGGACATCTCTCTGCTCTCTTCTGCTCAGTGTTGCTTGAACCTGATCATGAATTTTCTCTAGAGAAACACAGAGCTCTGTAAGCTGTCTTTTAATCTGTTCACACTTACTCAAACCTGTCTCAAATGTCAACAATATTTACAGAGTTATCAAATAAAAAGTTGGGGCTGAAGCCAGCACCATCCACATCCCTCCCATCCCATCCACCACACACATCCCTCCCTCTGATGCAGGACAAGGGTGTATCCTTTGCCAGCCAGCACTGACTGGAGAATACTTCAACTATCTTTTGCCAATTCTTTATCTCCACCTCACCTACTCAATGCTGTCCTCTGCTGTGCCTACAAAGACAGGACAGAGCAGTTTGTCTCACTCCCTTCCTCTTTCACTGGTGGGAGAAAGAGGAGAGGGAGGGAAGCTGAAATGGAAATGGGAGAATGGGAAGAGAGAGAAATGGCAAGAGGAAAAACATGGCAAGGAGAGAACCTTGAATAACCTTTGGACTTGGTGTAACCAAGTCACATTTTTTACAGTTGCAAGCTTCAACAGCTTGCTGGACCATTCAAAAAATACTCCCACAATAAAGAGATTTTAACTTCTAAAAAAACTCTTCATTATTACTATTTATTGTTACATCCTGATAATTTCCAGGATTTCCGACAACATGCCAGTTTCAGGGAAACATAGAAATCCATATAAGACATTAATAAAACAAGAAGTACACATAAGATGTTATTAAAACACTTGCTGTTTTGCCTCTCATTTCCTTTGATAAAGGAGGCCATTAGCATCTTTCAGCTAAACAGCTTCCACCCAGTTCCTGCCTACAAGAGCACAAACCAGCAGCACCTCCATGTGAGACTGATGCATTCCTCACAACTCCCAAGTCATGCACAGTGCACCATAGGCTGGTACTGCAGACCTCCAAGACTGCTTAGGGAAAGTTATTTTTTGCTTCTTTTTTTTACATATTTTTTACATATACAGTGAACACACATTACAATACTAGCTGTTATATCAGTTACAGGGAAAAGTCCTGATCTTATCTAAAAATAAATCTACCCATTTTCCATGTGTAAAATACTACGTAAAGAAAGATGTGAGTCCCAGATTAAAAATGGCACCTTTAAAATACTTCTTCAATACTTATGATTTGAAGCTTCAATATTTGAATGATCTGTAGCCTTCAGAAAGCCATTAACATGCAGAAAAAATGCTTATGCCTCAAAACTTATGTGACACAGCCTCTCAAAATCAACCTCACATCCTCTTCTTTAGTCCTATCCTTCCCCTATAACATCTGGTTTTTGAATAGAAGTAAAAGCAAAGCCGTGCTGAATTGTCTTCCATTCCTGCCATCCCCTTCGCATTTTTTTATTTTTGGTTATGGACTAAAAGATTGAGAAAGTTTCATATCTCTTGATTCAGAGTTTTAAGCTTGAAGAGAGTGAAGCAGAAGAGAACGGGAAGCCCCAGTGAGCACAGATCACCTTCTGTAGGCTGTGGATTCAAAGGAAAAAGCAAAGCTGGAGCACAAGCACGCTATGATGTGCTCTCCCTGTTTGCCCTATAATATTCCCCATTTACTAACAGCACAAAGCAGTACCATATTACTTATAATGTCATTTCTCAAGAATGCAATGTCCCACCCTCTCCCACTCTCAGCTTTTAACTTGTTTGATGAACACCAGTTTTCCAGTAAAGACAACATGGTATTTGGCTTGAGCGGCGGAACAAGAAACATTATTCTTTTCATGTTGGACATTTGCACAATATTTCTCAACATCCAAAGCTGGATTTATGCAGTATTACAGCAGTCTTTATATTATTTATAAAAGATGACAGCATGCTGTGTGATAATATTTAGGTTAGTTATCATGCAACTTATCCAATGTAGAAGGAAAGATGAAATTTTATTTAGCAAAATGAAACCTTCAATTAATTGCATCTGTCCAACAGTTGCTTTTCTTTTTTTAATTTGAGCAGCAAATATCATTCCAACAGATTCAGAGAGCACAGACTTCTCTTACAGAGACAGCTAAGAAAAGTGCTTATTAACGCTCTGAGCCTGCCATGTATGACACAGCCAGGTTTGTCGTGCTGTTGATCTCAGATCTGCGTGGGAAAAGCAGATTGCACAAAACCCTTTGCAGCTTCTCCAGGCCTGCAAAGGCTTGCATGGCCTAATCTGGAGAACAGCATTCCTCATCGGAAGAGGAAAGGAGACAACCCTCAGCCCACCACCATCACCTCCTCATGTATTGCTATTATCTTCACCAGGGCAGGACAGAGACATCCTTCCAGGGAGAGATGAGGAACTAGCACTGAAAACCATACATGAGACCTGTTGAGATTAACATTTCCAAAAAGCCTCCAGGTGACCCTCTGGGTGCTATCAATAATGTTAATCATGGATGATCTTCTAAAGGCAGAAATATGAGGCATAGGCAGTTTTTATTGCAGTACAATGATAAATAATTAAATACATTGTAATGTATAAACCTGTCAAAAAACAGCTGGCATAAAGTTAGACTGACTAATTTAGTCTGATTGCCAAAATCAGCATGCAAGAAAATCTCCATCTGTGAGTTGAGCGCCCAGTGTACTCAGAGGGCATGTTGTGCACGCCTGTGTCAGCTGCCCAGAGCAAAGATGCTGCTTGGAGGTGCTCTTTCGTGGCAGGTGGATATCCCATAGGCCAGAGGAGTGTGAAGGGCAGTACTTAATTCATGTCATCATATGTCATAAATACAGCCTAGCACTGGGGCTTTAAATTTTCTTTTCTAAATAGGATAAAACATTTCAGGGAAAGCTGACTCTCTTTTCCTGGATGCAAATATACCACTTTTACCTACGTGAACTGTGTCAATATGTCTCTGGCTGTGTGAAAATTTACTAGAAGCCAGGAAGTTAAAACTACATCCTCAACTCATGGGCTTGAGCATCTATAAAATGTGACTTTTCCCCTCCTCTCATTGCACTAAATTAAATTATTCTGCAGCTGACCAAAAACCAAAAAATGCTTCATAAAAACCTGGCATTTTTAGGAGACTACTATTGGCCACACGTTGGTGATATTACCGGAGTTTTTCCTTTAAGCTCACACTCAGTAAATGTGTTTCAAGTGTGATTTTTAATGAAATTTCAATAATAGTATCCCTTCAATAAGTCAAATACATTTTTGGGAAACAAAAAAATGGCTCAGAACAGAAACCTTGCAATGTTAAATCAGCCTTAATATGCTGCCTTCTCTTATTTTGGCTTACTGTCCATTTCATTGAATCTGAAAAATAAAACAGTAAATTATGTTTGCTCTGCAGGCAGATATATACAAAAATAAATACACACATACACAAATACACACATACTATTTAGTTGAGGCTAATTTGGATTAAAAAAAAAATTGGAAATGCCTGAAAATGGTAATCGCTGTTGGATTAACTAGAAATAGAGTGGGCATCAGTGTCACCAGGAGTTTACTTTCTCCATCTGTTTGTGCTTAACATTCTAGGGGAGTTTCGAGGTGTTATTGTAATCTGTTAGATTGAGATGATTTCTTGATAGTCTTTTGCTGGAATAAGCGAAACATTCACTTTTTTAGTATTTATTTATTTGCAGCTGGATGTATTTTTGAGAGGATCCTCTACCCTGTAACAAGACCACAGCAGATAACAAGCATTTCAATGTTAAAATTTTTGTTGACACTTATACAACCTTGTGTGCCTCTCTCTCTTTTACATGAGGACAATAAAGAGAAGAGACTATTATCCTTGCACATACTGGTGCAATATAAATATTTTGAAGTTAATCACGTAGATAGGAAAAAATGTTTCTGTTTCTGCCTCCCTTTTTGCATCACATTTTGCCAACAGCAGCTTCATTTAGCTATTGTCTGGCATGCTGCATCAAAAAATGCGTATACTCTGAGGGTAGCTTATGCCTGAGTGACGTTAGAGTCAGAGCAAGAGAATGACAGAATGAACGTGGGTACGGCTAAGGAAGCTGTGAAACTATCACACAATACATTTCAAGGATCTTCGCACTTGTGATCTGATCGTGGTTGCAGGACCTGCAGCTCCAGAAAGGCCTCCACCTTGGACTTTAAGGAGGTCATGAGACAGGTCCCAGCACCTCAGCTCCTGCTTTTCTCCCATGGGCGCTGGGCTGCGGTGCGTGCCACAGGGCAGCGTGTCTCCGCACACTCGCCAAGACTCCCCACGTTCCAGCGCTGATAAATACACCAATAAATCTGTCGCTCGCTCCCGCAGGACTGCAGGCTGGCACCCACCTCCTCCCTGCCCGTTTTACGTGCTCCTAATCAGTCTTCCTGCAGGAGCGGCAATGCCGGGGCAGACGGCGGCACATTTTTTTGCTGGGTACCTGCCTTAGTGGAGGCCTTTTCTTTGGAATTGCAGCCCACAGCCAGCTCGATAGAGTGGCAAAAGAGCTGTTGGCGCTCAGTAGGGAAGTCTGGGAGGAAGGCAGCCCCGTGCGGAGAATGGCAGGAAAGCCGCTCCGCTTCCCGGTGGCTCTATCTGCTGGGAGGCAGCGCGGCGCCTGGAGCCTGCCTGCCCTTCAGGCGCGTCCCGGGATTTCCGAGTCGCAGCCACAGCTCTTGCTAACAGCCAAATATTTCACTCTTGAGACATACTACACTTCCTGATATAGGATGCACTTGCATGTCTCTTGGTGACCTTAAACACTAATAAAGGAGTCATAATACAACCTAGACAGGCCTTGAGAGCCAGCCGGCATGCGGGTGACCGAAAGGGAGGTTCGGCGGGTGGGAGTGCTTGTCTGTTCTTTGTTCGGCAGCATTCGCGTTGTGTTCCTTCCCTTTTGATTATGCAGAGGAAGAGATTTTAAAATACATTTGTGCTGCCCTTTTGCCAACAGCAGAAATGAATCCAATGTACTGGGAGAGAAAAACCTACGTGTGCTGATGGTTGGGGCTGACCAGCATCCCCTGACAAGCGCATCCATCCAAGGAGCCCTCCTTGATCTCGCTCCCCCCAGCTGCATCCTACCAAGGAAAAGAGAGACGCAGAGTGCACGCTGATCCTCCCACTGATCCTACTCACCAGTTCCCACTGCCTGCTCAGGCAAGAAGCTGTTGTGCCTATGTGTCATGGACATCTTAAGGCCACCTTGCAGCTGTGACCTCAAACAGAGATATCCACCTCCTACCCAAATCACAGACTGAAAGAATGGTAAGGTTCTTGATGTTGTTGGACCAGAATTTCATCTGCTGACCACAGACTTACCTGCATTCAAAAAAAGTAGAGGACTTAGCCCCTTTGGTGTAAGGAAACACAGAAGTTATCACATGCTGCCTTCTGCCACATGGGTTTTTGTACTGCCTTGGCCCTACAGGCTAAGCAAAATTAAGCAGAAAGAGTTTGATTTTGTATCACGCTGGCAATCCAACTATCAACTATAAAAAGTGTTCAGACTTGCTAAATAATGAGTGAATGATAACTTTGTTACCAGCAAAATGGTACAGTGTACAGAGATCAAATAGGAGTAGAGGAGAAACCAGGGACCACCAGAATAAGAGACAGACTTTCTCGTCAGCAGAGAAAATTGTTTTAACTGCTTTAATAGCTCTAAAAATACTCAATTTGACCATGAACATATGTTATTTAGATCTGTTTATTTGTAAAAGGACGAATAACAGTCTCTTTAACTCTGTATTACATAAGATCAGGTGACATTTGCTATGGTATCATAGACCAACAGAATGAAATAACTTGCAGAGAAAATATTGACTTTCTTTGCCTGAAATGAAGCCAGCAGACAGACGAGAGATGAATATAAAATAAGAGAAAATATTAGAGCAGTCATACCCAGACTAAATTTAGATGCAATGATGCATGTCCTAATTCAGGAACGATCAAGAAAAAATCTTAAGCATTATTATCATTAATATAAAAGCTTTAAGTTGCAGAAAACAATTTTTAGAAAAGGAACAATGCATTGAGACAATTCTCACAAGTGATGAAAACTAAAGTGCACCATGATCTCATCATCCTCTTACACTTTCACATAATTCCCACTGATTTTGACAGGAGCTACACACGCATTTTGGAGAGAGGCCTTCAGTTGCATGGAGAAACAGGGGGCAGAACCTGTGCACTTGGCAACTCTTAATTCTTAAAATTCTCATTTTCACTACACAGCCCAGCAACTCAAGATGTTGTAAGTCTGCTCTCAGCTAAGACACTAATCAAATAACCTCACATCTGACATGCCCTTGGAGTACCAGTCTGCCTTCAAGACTCTTTCTCAGGATCTGACTGACAAGGGCAATTAATCAGGGTTGGGTCCACTGTAGCCAACCATGTGACGTCAGTACAAAGTTGGTGAGAAGTCCACACCAGAGCTCTTTTTCTGCATCAGCTTTGTTCTTAACATTGTGCTGTTGCTCACTTACACCTCTTTTTTTTATATAAATATGCTTTTTTTTGAGCTGCTGTTAGGACCCATTTCTCCATTTGACTCAACTCAGTAAACTTCAACAGCAATTTCTACAAAATCCTATTCACTCACATTCCACTTCTTTGCAAAGGGAAAATAAGCAATGATGATTTGTGAAGTCTTTGAATACTTCTGTTTGTCCCAGAGACCTCTCTAATATTTCTTCTGTACATTCAGAACAGCCCCCTGCATAAGTTTTCTAGGGTCTGATGTGTCTGTTTTAGTTTTTTAATTCACTGTCATGGGTATGGAAAATACTTCTCCTGACTTTTCCGTAGTTCTTCAGTTTTAATCCAATGCATCTAAATAAGAATTCACTATCTCTGCCTAATGCTATGCTCAGAGAAGATTAAGTGCTGTCTGCAATGTACTCCAGGTTTTTAGGATGGCAAAAGTTTTGAATGTCAATCTTCCTTTAATATTTATAAGAATTGAGTCATTACACTACATCCTCACTGTTGAGTTTACACTTGAGAAATCACACCAGAACAAGAACTGTATTGAGGACCTGGTCCATTCATATGGCCTGTACATAGTAAAATCAGATTTAGAAGACTTTGGAGACCTTGCTACCTCTTAGAGAATCCTGGTTTTTTGCATTATTTCTATTTTGTTATAATACCTTGGTTCTTTCTTCTTTTACCCCTCACTAGATCTATACAAACAGGATTGTTTACATTGTTTACATCCCCCTGCAATGCTCCAGGTCTTTCCTTCTCCCTGTTGGCCTTTTGTCTGCTGTTTCTGTTGTGTATTTCTGCACAGCATGTCAGTTTCTTTAAAGGCATCCCTACTGGAGCCTCAGCTGATCTCAATTTGCATGTTATACAAGAAAGAAAAAGTCTGAAATAGCATTTGCTTTTTACTGTGTAAAATGCACCATAAGTTCACCTCATGCTATGTGCGTGCTTCCATTCTCCTCCACATAAATTTTTCCATGGAAACTTGCACCAGTGTCATTCAGGATAGTAACGCCCTGCACTGGGGCTTCCCATGCGTGAGATGAGGAGGGGGCTGCTGAGGAGGTAAGTGTGACAGACAGGCAAACAGCCTGAGGCTCTTTGGCACATGTGCTTCTTAAGCTCCAGTTGAGAGTTGACATGTTTACATTTCAAACCACTCACAGATTGCAGTGGGTGTAAACAGGCATCTTCAATTATTTGTGTGGCCTCTTCCCCATAAATAAAATACTAGGAAAGAAAGAAAACTGTCTTCTAGCTTGCTTACTATCATGATTTATCCCATCCTGTTGTACTAAAGCAAAATGACTGCAAGGAACTCCTTGGCTGTTGTGGAAATACAAAATTATGGCAAGTAAGCCCAGACAATGGTCAGGTGCATCTAAACACCATTTTTCAAAGTAACTTTAGGGTCCAACCTGCTCTGGCTCTTGGTTAGGCTAATGACTTGTCCTAACTGGCAATTACATCCCTTTACATAAGGCTGAGCTTCACACTTCCCAGTCCATAGATGTCACCACTATTTGGCATATGGCATTGTAGACAGGAATACATGGTCTTGGGCCCTGTACAGGACACAACATGACTCCTATGTTTCTGCCTGACACACAGGCAAAAATAAGTGTTTCATTTTATGCTGGGCACATTACCAAAGAGCACATGGACCAATTTTGCCAGTTTCTTTTAAATTTTGATCTTTTATGAACTAAAGAAAGATAAATTGTTAAGCAAATAAACTAACAAAAGCAGAGAAAAGTCATACATTTGGGAAAACCAGTCTCCAGCAAGAATCTGTGAACAGTGTAGTTCAACATTACTTGGCTTTCTTTTTCACAATTTGCTAGGAGTTTTATTCATCCTGCCTTCAAGAATTGGTGCCCTTGCTTAATCACATTTATAATAAGCCTAATATTTAGGTTCTCAAGAACAATTTGAAATTTCCTTCCAGTGAACATTAGAAAATGATACTGTGATTAGCCATGATATCTCTCTGAGACTGTTAAACAAAACAAGCAAGCTGGCACAACTATTTGATTTGGGAAGAAAGAGAAGCAAGAGTAATGACAGCCAGTTTCCAGGTTTTTAATAGAGGAAATGTTTTTGATAAAAAAGTCCCATCCCAGCTGCATTTAAGTTTACATACTAAGTAACAGAAGTTGTTTTTAAAACATGGAGAAGTTCAGAAAAGCTGATTAAAATGATTTCTTACATCCCTCTAGTCACCTTTTTCTTTATGTAGTCCTGAAAGTTAAAAAAATTATGACATGTAAGATAACCAGAGGGTCAACCTTTCTCAAACACATAGTAGTCAGCTAAGACAAGAGCAGAGCTTTGCCCAGCTTCACCTTTGGACCATAAGGATTTTGTCAGCATAAAAAGAGACAACTTTATTTTTTTGGAGGAATACAATGTCAGTAGAGCTCTTGAAGAACAAACATCTTTTCCTGCATTCTGCCATGCAACCTTTAAAAAATAGGCAACTGACTTTTTTCTCACACTTTTTACCACAAGCAATGCACAAGGCATAAAAAAATTTCTGAATAGATTCTGACATTTCAAGCTGAACCAACAGAAATTAGAAAAAACTTGTAGACTTAATGACTGTGACACTGAAACAAGTGACAGAACAGCACTATGCAACTTCACATTTTTGTTTTCCAATTGTTCAGTCTAATTCTTCTGAAAAAAAAAAAAAGGAGTAGACATGGCCTTGACTAGAGAGCAGTTTCTTTTTCTTCATGCTGCAGAAATTCAAATTTCAACGGGCTTTTTACTCTCGGCTGAAATGGCTTAAATGTGAACATCTGTCTTTCATCTGCTAGATGGCAATTAAAGAACATCTACCATTAACCCCCCCAGGTACCTCTGCAGATTCTGGGTCCCCAGTAGCAAGAGATGCTTGGAGTTCTTTGGGATCTTTGGGTTCAAAGTAACCTAAAGCAACTATTCCACTTTATGTGAAGAAGAGAATATAGCATCAGAGGTCTCTTTGTGCAATACAGCTGGCAGATATGGAAAGAGTCAGAAAAGGATCCTGAAACAAAACATCACTTACAGCGTATGTCTGTTCCCACATGTGTTCCCAATAGTGTCCTGAAGACAGACATGTATTTGTTTTTAAAAATTGAGAAAGCATAGCATCTATTACAACTGAACATAAAACCTACTCTATGGTATTTTTATGTGTAAAAACACAGTCTGTGCTTTCTGTCATTTGCCGTCTCTCATGTTTAGCACTCAGGGCTATCTACCGCTCTCTTCTGTCAAATACTTGAGCACATTTAAGGTGCAGGTACTTGACACGCTGGAACATGTCTAATCTGTTAAGTGGGAAGAAAATGCATTTCCTTCTTTGTTTCATATTCCACCGTATTTCAGGGAATATGAAATCAGATTCAGCCTGAAATCCCATACATCACTCTGTGACTCCAAAGAGACGTTTCCATATGCTTGGGATAAGCACTGGATGCCATTTCTTCAAAGAAGAAACTGAACTTTATCCCGTTCTAAACTGGCTATCCCAGAACATGGAGCAGGATTCAAGAAATTTAAAATATTGCCTGCCAAACGACTGCTTAATCACTAGAGCAGTGCTTGTCAGTTCTGGTACTTCTCAGGACAGCAAGACATCTTTGGCCAGGGAATAAGAAAAAAATCGACAGTTGTTAGGCTGGAGAAGACCCAGATGCTGTGACATGATGCTAGGACATTGCGTTGCATCCAGCATTTAACACAAAGCATAAGTATTCAAGGGGTCACGGCATAAACATCTTTCAGCCTATTTTGTTTTGTTTTACAGCGATTACTGTGCCATGCATATTACCGGGGCATCTGAGCACCCTGTTACCAGTGGTACTTAAAGCAGCCTACCTCTCGACCTGTTTTTAAAAAATAGGATTTCAGTTTTCAAGTCAACTAAACACTTCTGAAAATGTTACTCCCAGTCAGACTAAGCTTCTCAGGCTTCCCCCCAGAGAAGATGGTAAGATGCCTGAGACCTTACCAGCAGAGAAGTAGTTAATTCTTGTGAAGACTCTGAGAAAGAAAAACAGTCTAAGAACAGCCCTGTGTTGGGAGGAGGGCTAGAAAACGAGGCTGTTGCTGTTGTTTTCATTGTGTGCACTCTAATCAGAGAGAGTAAGAACAATAATGCATGTAATGCTGATTTTGGACCGTTTCCATGCAGCTTTTCCCAGGCTAGGCAGCCTTGGGAACCACTGATAGTGTGGCACACCAGGGGCACAGCCTCAATCACCAAGCACAGGGCAGGGCAGCCTTTTCTGTGGATAAAATATGTGAGGGATGACAAGAATCTTCCCAGCATGGGAAGTGGCAATAACAAAAAAAAATATACAAGGGGATGAAGCTGAGTGCAACATCCACTGCAGAGCATGCCTGCAGGCAACGCTCAGATTTGAAAGGTAGACTGCTATTTTTCATTTCCTCCCCCTTTTTTTGTTTGTTTGTTTGTTTGTTTGTTTTCCCTTCTTTCATTAGATGCCCCCCTCCCCCTCTCAGCACTACTTTGAAGCCAAGATGAAAGAAATGCTGTGGCTGCTGGCATGGAGCACACACAGAGAGACTGACTGAAGTGTGCTTTAGTTTAAGATGCCATGGTTTTGTTTTTTTTTCCCCTAAGTAGGGGAGGGATGGGGGAGGGGAGAAGAGGAGAAGAAAGTTATTCAGCTAAAAACAATATATTACACTTCATTGAAAAGCATATTGTACAACTTGGACTGAAACATGGTCCTAATTTTTCAAAGCTTTGCTCTTCAAGGACAGAGGGTTTGGGGTAGCTAAGATGTGGCATCTTCCCAGAGAGCTACTGCCCATATTTTATTCATAAAACCTGCCACATCAGTATATGATGAGAATTGACACAACAAGCTGTAGCTTCATGACCTGTTTTGAATAAGTAGGTCAAATCAATGATGTTTGTCCCTTAGTAGCAAAATTTATATAGCCACTGAGGGGCAGAAAAAAAGTCACTCGCTACTATTTTTTGTCTAAAACAAAGAGATGCTTTTGAACATTAACAATAAAAGGATCAACTTGTTTTCTTTTCTCTAGCAATTGATTTCTTTTGACATTTGCTTTTTTTTTTTTTTTTTTAAAGAGGAACTAAAATCTGGCAGGAGAAGGGGTAGAATTCACGCACCTCTGTCATGACACTGTAAATACTGGAAGATGTGATTAACTTTGAGTAGCTGAAAAATTCTTTCCCCAAGCTGAAAAACTTGGGGAAATCCTGATGTCAGTGAGATCAGCAGAGGATGTGCCAATGACTTCAGCATATCAACAAGTCCCGATCCCACCAAGTTCATCATGTGCCATCCAAGCCTGCAAGGACAAGGCCTTTCCACCAATCCAAATTTGTCCCAATGCTGGGAAAGTTGTGCGAAGACTGTAAAATCCAAGGGAAAGGGTAGGTCGACATGGATGGTTGCAATATTTTCTCCTGCCTTCAGCTCTCAGCCCTTGCCACTATAAAAGTGTCATTCACCACTAGAATTTCACGCTTATTTAATATCTGTTAGTCACTGTTAAACTGCCAACAGCTAGCTAAATTCACACTAATGTTCTTTTAAATATGCAGCAGTCCTGCCATTTACAATCATTATGGAATTAAACTGTAGAATTCAATTCACAGGTCAAATACCTTAACATATACCTAAAACAGCATTAATTAGCAAGTCCAAGGATTTTTTGGAAGCCCTTGAAGAGAGCAATTACAGCAATTGGTGAATATCCTTTGAAGGATGGATTGCATGCAGCTTAGCAAGTTAGAACTTCTGACTATTAATTTATTATGAACTAATTCTGACCCTGCTTCTGTCTGCTAACTGCAAGCCAAATTTTAAAGGCCAAATATACTGGTGTACAAAGTAAGCCAAGTTTTCCAGAGAATAGAGAGCAGCAAGCCAGCTCCAAAAGGGATGGGACGGGTTCAGTATCAAACATTAACAGAGAAACAAAAGAATCACAAAATAGGTGTTATCATGACCTGTTGCACAGAAAAATAATTTTATAGCAATATGGTTTGTATATGGAGCAATCCAGGATCCGTGTTAGGAAACAGCACAGCCATTGTAAGAATTTCTGGTCACACCAGTAACAGAGAGTATTTGTTTCAAACTAACAGTTTCCAAGCAAGAAGCAAGCAGGATAACATACCCATTAGCAATTTTACCATTGTAAGAGGATCATGGGCAGGCCTTTACATAACAGACAGACTGTAGGACTTGAAAAAGTCTTCTGACTTGACTGCAAGGAAGGACCAGTTATATCTAAACTATTCCAGGCATGTTTATGGAATCTCATCTTTAAGATCTCAGAAAATGGAGACTCCTCATTTTCCTGAGGTAACATAATTTGGTTCGTAGCTCTCTTCACATTAAAAATCATTCTTAAGATCTACCCCAATCTCCTTTATTACTGTTTGGTATGCATGCATCACAGTCTTTTGGAAGGCAAAATGCATTACACATTAGTGTTTTCATTTCAGCTGCCTTTCTCTTTATCATGAATAGGTCCATCAGGCCCATCTTCCCTCCTAATGGCTCCAGGATGGTGAGATTAAAGCTGGAATATGCTCCAACTCTTTTATTCGCAGCATTTTGTCTGGCCAAATTCTAATTGTAGGACTCCCTTTTGTGAGTACTGTGATACACTTCCTATCACCATTGTTTTAAAAACACTAGCCCTTTCAGTAGCATGAGTAGGAGGAGGTCAGAAGAGGAAACATCCAACATTTAAATCAATTGCAGTAGCTGGGTTCCAAGGCATTGGGCAATGAACTTTGCATACTAGAAAAGTCCATGGATCTCCCTCAATCTGAATTGACCGGTCAATAATACTCCAGAAAAGTAATTTTAACTGAAAGATAGAAAGAATCAAGTAGAACAATTATGCATATGATTATATTCCTGGTACTACACAAAATCGGCTACAAATAAAATGCAGCAGAGCGAGGAAAACTCTAGGATCCACAAAGAGTTATTTTTCAATTTGGTGAGATTAAGAGTCTTCTCCAAAATTGTCTCTTCTCAAATCAGTGAATTTGATGTGTCCTTGAGATAATTGCAGAGTAGTGACACAGGAAAGGCACAGCAAGTTATAATTTTTACCTAGCATCCAAGAAATACACTATTTATTTTAACTGCCAGAAAGAAGATTCTGGTACCTTCTGGAAGACCTCAGTAAAAGTGCCTGTTCAATGTGTCTTCTGAGACAGAAAACTCAAATTGTTAGTGCTATGAAAAAGAAATTGGACAACTATGTGAAGAACAAAAATGTAGGGAATTATAAGAGATAATGCTGAAAAAGAAAATCCAAAGGAGACATTAAACCTCTTACTTCAGGATTTTTATGTCTTTAAATATTGGTAGTAAGAAACAAACCTGGGGAGGAGAAACACAAATCTGCCTGCCCGTGTAAGACAAGGTTTTTTCTCCAAGTGTCTAGTGATGACTGTTTTTTTAAGATAGCATATTCAACAGGATGAGCCACGTATATGTCCGATATGAAAACTATCATGTCTCTAAGAAAAAAAAAAAAAAAAAAAGAAATATTGCAATAATTCTAAAATCAACCTCAATGTAACATCTTTTCTCTTTTCACCATCTTATCTGGTACTGGTCACTGCTAACCTCATTCACTAACTTATTCTTTTTATCAGCTGAGCTATGAAGTGTCAGCTGCAATATTTCAGCACTAGACATCTGGCTTTAGATTTTCAATTTCAGTATCCAACTCCCCAACCATGAGAAGATTTTCCTTACTGTGCGTCTGACCCCATGAGACTCTGTGTGCAGAGTCCCATAGGAAAAAGCAGTACCCTTGCCTCTAGCACTTTTAGTGTAAGCCCCTGCCGTGTTCTACAGTTACAGCAACCATGATTTCTGTGAATACTTGAGTATTGTCTAGCTTATGGCCTGAAATGCCATTCATTCTGTCAGTGAACTATGAGTTTCGTTTAGTATCCAGCCAGATGTAGCCTGCACACTTACTTGACAGACTCTTCAAGCTCTGTGTGGATCACTCTTATTAGTGAATTCATGGCTGAGTGTCTAACAGGAAAATATTTATTGAAGAGATTTTTTTGCATTAAATAATTAAACATCGTTCATTAAGTGACACTCAGATACTAAAACACTAAGTTGATAGTCCACACGAGTTACTGACTCCTGCAGGACAGGGAAGAGCCTTTTTAAAAGGTTACAGGAGAATCGGTATTGGTTAACAAATTCATCCTCTCCTGTGTGTGACTGGTATAATAAAGGGGAAATATGTAATGAAATACTCGAAAAAGAGTAGATGTGTTTTAAAGCACAAATAAATCTCTACCTTTGCAGTTTCTCAGCAGATCACAGCAGGTAGATAAAAGGTTTGTGTCACCACTTTTGGGCTGTTTGTAACAGACTTGGAGACTTAATCTTGTAACATTAGTCCAAAAGTAAGGCTTATTAGCCAGAGCACAAGCAGCTGTGTTGTGAAGACCCACAGCTTTTAAGGAAACAAAGTAATTAGTATAGTTATAAATAACTGCTTTTGAAGAGCACAAATCATACATTTCTGGTTTTCCTTTGTGTTCCTTATAAATAAACTATACCTTTAAGTGTTAAGTGTATACCTTAAGTATAACTTAAGTTTAAGTGTTAAGACTAAAGAGTGATGAGATATATGACTGTGACAAGTAATGGCCTCTTGTAAAAATATGGCAGTTTGGGGTTTTTACACTTCTAATATAATAAAGAAGATTATAGGGGTTTTTTCAAGGAGTGTAACAACATCTGAGAGAAGGGCATGAATTGCCATTGACATTTGAATCTCTCGGTCAATTTTGCGTAGACATAATTCATAGTAACAGCTACACTATCTTCTTCTGATCCTGCCAGGAGCAAAGAGAAGCTCAGAAAGCAAGAGAGCTCAGCCCCTTGCCCTCTGAAGCCAGAGCTTGTGCCTCCAGCACAGCAGGAACAGCAGCCAAGCAGGGGTGGGGAGCAACGTGGAACAGATCAGATGGAAAAAAGGTGGTGCCACCTATTTGCTGGAGAGGTCAGATCCTTGCTGTCTTTCCCCAATGCTCTCACTTACTGAAATTTTTTTGTCCTTGTACTTTTCTCATGTTGTTTAGTAAGAGCTGCTACATCAGCTGAAGTGCTTATCTGAATGACGGCTATTATGCTTTCTGTCACACTATTCTCTTTTATCTGAAGCTCTCACCAAAACCACCATGTTATTCTGGAGAAAGTAGGAGAAAGTAAGAGAATAAATATCTGATGGCAATAATAACATATCTGAATAGGTACTTTCAGCAAAGGAATGCAGATTCAAAACTTAAATAAACTAGCAAGCAGAACTGTGACCTCCTGAGTCACAAGAGGGGTGTCATAGAGGTCGAAGGGTGGTGCAAGAGACCAGAGCAAGCTCTTCTCCACCAGCAACGAAAGCAAGGATAGTGAAAAAAAAAAAAAATGGAACCAAAGAGTTTCCAACATGTGCCCCAGCATTACCGAGAAGGAAACTGAGTAACACCTGGTTTCTGGATGATGGAATATTTTCTTTTGGTTCTTTGGGCTAGTTGGCTGATGGAATGAAACTCCTGAGCAGGTATTAAAAAACTGCCAGACTACCTTCCAACACAACCTTGTAACAAAACTATGGGTTTTACCTAACCTGTAGATGAAGTTGTTGTTGTGGAAGAGCCACAGCCATAATCCAAGTGGGGGATATTGATACTTTTTTCTTTCTTCACTGGGCAACAGCTACAGATGCCAGCATGGTGTGAGGCAGTGAAATTTTTGTGGGTCCCAAAAGGTGATGAATCCAAAGTGCAAGGCAAAATGTGTAACATTCCTGCTGTTTGAAAGCCACCAGGGCAGAGATTTTAATTTTAAAAATCTGTCACAGATGTTACAGATTGCTAAACAAGGGACTTGGCTAGAAACTCCATTTCTCAGTTCATGGAAACAATTTAGCTATCTAGTCTAGCAGTAATCAGCCTACCACTGCTGTCCTCTGGCTAAAGGCATAGCGGGGTCTAGCTTTGAAGGTGGGGAGACTGAGCTGAAAATTATAACCATTTTCACCTCTGTTGGAGACTTCTGATCTAAATTTGAACAGAGCGTTTGAATGTGTATCAGAATGACAGGATGGTAAATGTCTCTGCCCTTCAACCCAAGGCTGGTCATAGATCAGCGACAAAAGTATTTGGGCCCAACGCACTTTGCTTGAACAAGGGGTCTCCCATCACTAGCAGCTCATTCTCATTTCAGTGCAACTGCTAAACTCCTTGCAAACATGTCTGGCAGCCCTGAGAAGACTCAGCCAGAGATGCGTGCTGCTGCTTGAGGGACTATTGGGATGTCCCTGAGCTACTCTTGAACTGATCACCCTCAAGGCCTTTCATGGGGGAAGTGACAGGTTCTACGGCAGCCCGGGAACATCCCAGGAGCAGCACGATGAGCTGCTCTGCTTGGATCACGTAATCTGCACCTCTTGTGTTCTCCTCAGACTCTCATATGGAAGCAGTAATGACACTGGGGACAGTGGCAGATCCTGCTTGGCTTGCTGTTTATCTGAAAGCAGACAGTGCTTGTCCATTCTTACTACACACTTTGCCATAGTAGGTCTTGGAACACAGGTGTGGAGTAGCTGCTGGAAACATTCATCCTAAAACTGTAATGGCTGTTGTCTTGCATAAGAGAGCTCTGTTATTGCCTTTGCCTTCAGAATAGATAGTCTTGACAGTTGGGGAACATCCTCCTGTGCTGGTGTGCTGGTGTGTGTCTCCCTGGCATTTTTTCAGCTGTGCTGTGAGCAAGAAAAATGGTGTAGCAAAGACTGTGGTTGAAAGGAGAAGAGGTTTTCTGATTCACTGCCTCTGTCTCTGCCTTTGTCTGTTGTTATCACACAGTGATTGAATTACAGCAGTGCAAAGGAGGCTGTGGGAACGTCTCCATCCACTGGCCACAGAAACAGAGAAGCCCCTCCCCCCCCAGCCAGAGCTACAGAAGTGATATGTCAGCAAAGGAGCCCTCCACCTTTACAAGCCCAGATAGGCTCTGCAGAAGCTGTTCCACATGACACACCATTAGTCCCAGCCTTCCTGCCTTTGTGACACTACCACAGCACACCACAATTTTGTCTTTTCCTCCTAATCTGGTTTCCCACATATCACTTCTGTATGTGGCATGGCTCAAAGTGGCCCTCAGTTTGCTAGTGCTTATGTTAAAATATATTAAAGCAGTCTGATTTTCAAGGAGAAGGTAAACCAAGGCCTGTCATTAGTGGTATTCTCCAAGGCTCAACAGTGGGCCCAATATTATTTCATTTATTTATCAATGACTTAGACAAAGACTCCTCTGCAATTTTGCTGGCAACGCAAAGCTGGGAAGAGAGGTCAATCCCCCAGAGGCTGGTGCAGCCCTTCAGAAGGACCTCAGCAAATTGGAGAGATGGACAGAGAGGAACAATCTGAAAATCAACAAAAGCAAATGCAGAGTCCTGTATGTAGGGAAAAATAACTAGTATTATATTAAATAACTGTATGTAGAAGTGGGGGGCTGGCATGCTGGAAAGCAGCTCTGTGGAGAAAGACCTGGGGGTCCCGGTGGACAGCAAGCTGTCCATGAGCCATCAGTGTGTCCTTGTGGCCAAGAAGGCCAATGGTCCCCTGGGGTGCATTAGGAAGAACATTGCTGGCAGGTTGAGGGAGGTGATCCTGCCCCTCTACTAAGCCCTACTGAGGCCATATCTGGAGTGCTGTGTCCAGTTCTGGGTTCCTNTGGAGTGTTGTGTCCAGTTCTGGGTTCCTAAGTACAAGAGAGACATGGAGCTTCCAGAGCAGTTCCAGTGAAGGCCAACAAAGATGATTAAGGGACTGAAACATCTCTCTTAAGAGGAATGGCTGAGGGAGTTGGGTCAGTTTAGTCTTGAGGACAAACAACTGAGAGGGGACCTCAACAATGTGTATAAGTATCTGAAGGGAGGGTGTCAAGAGAATGGGGCACTCTTCTCAGTGGTGCCAAGCAATAAGACGAGAGGCAATGAGCAGAAACTGATTTACTGGAAGTTCCACCTGAATATGAGGAAGAACTTCTTCACAGTGTGAGTGACTGGACACTGGAACAAGTTGCCCAGAGGGGTTGTGGAGTCTCCCTCACTAGAGATACTCAAGAACTGTCTGGATGCAATCCTGTGCAATGTGCACTAGGATGACCCTGACTGAGCAGGAAGGTTGGACCAGATGACCCCTTGTGGTCCCTTTCAACCTGACCCATTCTGTGGTTATGTGATTTGCAGACTAAATACATTAATTGTTTTGACATTTTTACTCATTTTGTCAGAAGACAGTAAAAACAAGTGTGAAGACTAGCCTGAAAAAGATCATATTGCAAACTCATAGGACCACTTCAACAGAGTGTAACCACTCTAAATCCATTATGGTTGCAGTTTCAGAGGCATGTCTTCTGGATTCTATAATGGCCGTGTAGCCAAAACAGAATATCTAAGTCTAAGGGATGTAGGTTCAGTGGCAAAATGTCCATCAGTGTTGAAAGAAGAGACAGATTTTATATCTGATTGAGCCTTAGTGCTGTCTTGTGCTGGGTAAGCAGTGCCAGAGCATGGTCAATTTATAGGGGTAGACTGCAAGAATACAAAAGTTTTGATATCTGGTACTTCTACAATTGAAATACTATTAATTCCCTGGTTTTATATGTCTGTCCTATTAAAAAAAAAAAAAAAGAGAAATGAGCATCAAGGGAACAAAAACAAACAGTACTATACAAACACAAACCACTTAGAAACACACTGCGTTTGGGGTTTTTTGGGTTTTTTTTAGTTTTCCTGTGTGGAAAGATCTGTCAATCTGCAACCTGGCTGTCATAGTTTGCCTCCTGGCAGCACTTTCCCCTCTCACTTAGCTGCTCTGAATTTCTCCTACTTCTTCAATGTATGTGTTCTCCATTGGCTTTCTCATGGCTTCTTCATCATCTGCATGGTGTCAGTCTAGCCTGAGATTTTCAATTGCAGCCTTCTGGCCTTACAAACTAGAGAAAAGACCTTTCTTTCAGCCTGTAACTTATTTCCCCATACTAGGACTAATCTTTTAAGACTCTCTTAGGAAGACAAGAAAATAAAAGAAAAAAAAAGGAGAGGAGAGGAGAAAAGCAAAAGGGAGACAAGCCCTTTAAATACTACCCATAAAACATATCCTTTGAGATTTGCTTAGCACTATCTGTACATGTTACCAAGGGAAATTTCTCACAGTGAACTTTGATGTATTGACGAGGGAAAAAAGAAAAGAGGAAAAGGAAAGGAAAAAGAGAAAAAAGAACCTGTGGTGTAATCCCCATGAGAAGACCACGTCCAAGAGTGACATTCTTGAGGCTAATCTTCCCATATGTCCTCTCTAACAAGCATGGTAAGAAATAATTGCAACCATTCCTGCTCAAGTCACATATGCTGGCAAAAATTATTTCACCAAAAGAGCATTCTTTTGTACAACTCCCTGATTGCCTGTGTGAGGCTTCAAGGCTCTTTCTCTCCCTCTCTCTCCCCCTCTCTCTCCAACATTCCTGTTCTCGAGAGTGTGGCATTTAAGTACGAAGCGAGTCGCACTTTTGGATATAGTGAGTAAAGGTGACTCTCACTGTTACTGTAAATTAACCTGTCAACACTAGCCTGAGAGCTGTGGCCAATAAAAATAATGGGTCTGTGAGTGAAAAGCTGTTGACATAGCATTTCAGAAAGACAAGTTCAGCACTTGGGGCTGCAAGGGCACCAAATGTTTAGGGTTTTTTGCAAGTTTGCTTGGAAAATACAGAGAAGTGGGGAGCATTCAGCATCATTTCCAGGCTGCTAGTGCATGGGTAGCCTGAGGATTTGCAGCTCTGGAGGCCACTAGAGATTGTATACTTATCTTCCATATCTATATTGCATGAGAAAATCAGTAGCCAGTGGTTTAAACGTATTACTAAATAATTTTCAGCCATGATGCTCCTTAAAGTGAACTGATGATTGAAAATTGAACCCCCAGTGTTTTCAACCACTGCAAAATCATCATATATTTTCATTCTCTCCTTTGGGAGAGACACTCATGTATCTCCATATGGAAAACACTTGCATCTTCCTTTTCTCTTAAACTCTCCTTTGCTACAGGATCAGAAGTACAGGTAGACTTAAACTGGCAGAGCATAAGCACTTTTTTGTTCAGAGTGGTTTTTTGAGTAGCCATTGGTCTTCAAAGCTATTTGTATTCCAGCAAACTGAGCTACAACCACTATGAAGTGATTTTATAAGTATTGTTTCCAGTACTCAGGAACAATTCCTGCTGTGCTCGTCACCATTTTCAATTACAGCAGTACATGCAGAGCTTGTCCAGCCAGCCGGATCAGGGCAGTCCCTTAACCAAAGGGAGCAAGTACAAAGGAGCCTGTAAGCAAGCTGTGTGGTGGAGCATGGGAGGGAAGGGAATAATCCCCTCTGCCCTGATGGCTGGGACAGAAATTGCCTATGGAGTGACTAGGCAGTCATTCTTGCTGTTCTGATGTTCCTCTGAGCCTTCCTGAAGCACGGCTGCATGGTTAGAGCACTGATACCCAGGTGCTTTAAACTTGGTCCCTGCCTCAGCTAAAGACTAAGTGAAATCTGGATGAGACAAGAAATTTTGTATGAATGGGATGACAGCTCTAGACAGTATCTGTGCTATTGTCACTGTTGTTGCTATTATTATTATTATTGTGGGCCATAGCTATAGGTCCTCAGGCCAGGAGTACCTCTCTCCCTGTGTTTATGCAGTGCCTGCCACAGGGACATCAATGTCACTGACGGCTCTATGGGAGCAGATAGATGGATACCCACATAGGACTTATTCTTCTTCTCTTTTAACAACAGCTGCTACCAAGCTCAGCTTTATCATTCTGTACTGCCATCCTCTCTGGACAAGTGCTAGGTATGAGATAGTGCTCTCCTGCTGCTTTTTGTTGTCCTTGGTTTTCTCCACCAGAATTTGGCAGACTCACCATTACAGACAGAAGTACAGATTGTTCCATAGGCCAGAAACATCTTTCACAACTCATTAAGGTTTTACAACTTTTGACTACAAAAGAGTTGCCTGATACTCACACAGAGCTCTACACAAGTGAGGTGCCATCTGTTGCAGACAAAAATACAATAACATGATGTTAATTTCAAAGAATCTGCTAGCTCACTCTTCATACAGTGCTAGCCCTTGTCTCTGCTAATATGTTGTACAGCTTCCCAAGAAATTATTTCAAATTCAATGTTTGACTCAGAGGTCTTTTAATTGATTTTTTTTCAGATCCATTATATCATTTTTAAGGACATTAAAGGAAGGAAATTTGGAAATTAAAGGCTGGATTTACCAAACTACTTTAAAAATCTTGAGAACATGTTTTGTTCTGAGCCTATATCCTTATTCAGGAAAGTTAATTTATCGCAGTATTTACCAAGGAGACAAAAATTCAACAGTTCTCCTTGTGACTACTGCAGAGAGCACCATACTTGAATTTGGGCCCTTTACCTCTTAGGAGCTTGTCTCAACACTCCGAAAAGGTGGTCTGAAGCACAGCTCATACAGTATTTCTGATTGAAGCTTCATCCCACATTATAGAAAGTAATTAATTACCCATTCAGACAAATGCTGTAGACACCAAAATATAAGAATGGGTTGCAAGAGAGGGATGTGCAACCATCTCTTCTCTGCATTGTGAAAGGCACTAAGTTACCCCATGAATCAAGCCTTCTAAAATTCAATGTTTCCTCCTGAAAATGTTGAAATGAACCAGTTTGGCATTTCCAGAACTCTATTTGTTTGTTAGTTTTTCCTTCAGCCAGAATTAGTTGTCCTGCTTGACCCAGTGTCGCAAGCCTGAACTTTTTTGGGTGAATGCTTGATTTACTGGGGAAAAGAGAACTGTTGCAAAGTCCTGGTCTGTGGCACTTCCTTCTAAGCTAGGTTGAACAGCTGGAGAGCAGAGCCCATGCTGCATCTTGCCCAGGCATAGCGGGCAGCCTCTGACCAGCAGCAGGAGGCTAGCTACTTGTGTGGCAGCATGTGGCATTTCTTTCTAATAAAAAAAGAAATCACCAAAGCAAAAACAGATGATAGAGAGTAGCCGTTGCTGAGATACTACAAATAAGTAAACAATCCTTGGGCTTTGTGCTGTTGTTATTTTTCTTTAATGAGGACTGTGGGTGGGAGGCCCTGGAACCTCTTCAGTGCACCCAGCCTAGAAAAAGAGCTCTCTTCTACCCTGATTGACTTGATGAAGTGACAGCAGTGGTACCTCCTGAACAACAAAGCCCACAGCTGGGGCATAGTCCTCTGCTTTGAAGGCTTCTGCTGTTGACATCAGAATAAAATATGAAAACCTTTTCTCTCCCGTTGGATCAAATCATGCAGTTCTGCCTCCACAAGAAGCTTCTGTCATGGACTTGGTAGGCTTCCCAAAGTTTGGTGGCTGAGTGACAAGGAACAGAGAGGGGCCCTGTACCAGGGCTAGTTATGATTTTTTAGCCTGTTATTAGGTATTAAACCTATAGAGAAGATGTCCTCACAGGCACATATCATCTCAGTTGTAAGCTGATGGCAGAGCACATAAAATCTCATTTTGAGGAAAAGCCAAACTGTACTGCATCAGTCACAGGGTTTTGACCACACCTGCAAAATATTTTCCTGCATTCTTCAAACACCGTGTTTGTCCACTATGATACATGTTCAACAAAATATAAAGGTACCAGTGGGAAAGAGGTACAGGAGTTGTCCCTGGAAATGTCTTCAGGCTACAACTTCTATATTCAAGTGTTTTCCTACATCAGGAAGCCTCATTCAAATTTTTTTTGCCAACTGCAATTACACTTACACATGGGTTTAAAAAATCTGCTCTCCCTGAACTTCTATGTCTACTTCTTTGCACAAGACTGGCCCCGTTACTGGAAAAGAAAAATGAGATGGTTATTTGAGATTCCAGTTGGACACCAAATGGATTGTTCTTCTCCATGATACAAACTCAGCCTCATGGGAGCTCACAAAAAAAAAAGGCAGCATTTCTTTTTCTCCTGTACAGCATTTCTCCTGTACACTGGGGCACTTCTTGTGTGTCCTTCTACATGTATAGTCCTCATGTCTTAATGGAATTTTTTTAAACTATCAATAATGCTGTTTATGTTCCTGTGGTGAGGGTACAGAAGATTTTGTGTCCAGCTCAGAAGAGGAATTGCACTGTGAGTACAGACGCCTTTCCTTTCCAAACATGAGTTTGAATGTAAAGGTCTGTAGCTGCTCCTTTGGCATCCTGCATTGCCCATATAGATTGCTTCATCTTGCTCATAGCTCAGTAAAACCTGTTGCTATTGCTGCCACTTATTCCTTTCCTAACAAGTAAATGTACAAAAAGTGCTAACTGCAAACATTAATGAATGTACCTTTATGTTTGAGGGAAAAGCAAGAACAATGTGGGCCAACCAGACCAGCTGGCTGCTCACTGTCAGCTGCTGCCAAACCAGGGACAAGGGAGGAAAACTGAAGTGCCCACCAAATGCGTCACTCTGAGTGCCAGCTCAAAGGGCACGTGGTTTCCCACAGAATTATGTTTCCAAGCTGGTGTCCAGAGAGGAGTAAAGTTTCTTCTTTGGAAAACTCCGTCTCCAGCGGATTCTCAAGTGTCTACTGCATTCCCCCAACAGTATTTCTCTCAGCTGGGGCTATACAATAGGCTTGTGTGACCTCATGAAGCTTGCAGCAATATCATTAACACCTTGGTGATCTCTATTAACTCTAGTTTGCCAGTTGCCAGCTGGTTTGAAAGATATCAAGGATTGTGAATATGAACAAACACATGCATGCCACATTGAGTGGTATGTTGGGAGCCTTATTTCCTAGAAAACTCAACTAGTAAGTAAAGCAAAATCACAAGTAGTGTGATTGGCAGTAGTGTCAGCATTCCCCTTACCTGTCATGGTGATAAGGGCACCCACAGGCATTATCGTTCCCACCCAGACTCCTATGGAGCTACCCCTATCCTGCACACAGACTGACGTCAGTTCATCCTGGGATGGTCAGTCACTGCCCCAGCGGTGCCACAGCAATGCTGGCCTCCAACCCTATCTCCTGGATGGACTAGACCTATGCCATAGGTAGCTTGTCTCCTGGACTACATGGCAGCTTGTCTCCAGTCCTGTCTCTGGGTCTGGATGGACTTTGGACCCATGCACTAGTATATCTCCATCTCCTTTTGTTTCTGACAGACACACTTGGGTCTGGTTTGTCACTTGCCATGTCAGGGTCTGTTGAAGAATGTTGTTACAGCCTCCAGACCTGCCCACCATGATCAGAGACTGTGGGACAGCACCTGTTGGTGAGGACATGACCTATGCTGGGGTCCCCTTTATCTCTCAGGTCATCTGCCTTTGGGAGCAGACTTTCTGCACACTGATGTTACCTACCAAACAAAAAAAGCCCATAGTGGAGCTCTAAAAGTTTTATTTTAAAAAGTTTATTGAAATATTTTCATGAAATATAATATATGAAACATGCCTAAGAGATATATCTCAAGAGACTGAGGTGTACAGAAGTCTCTTCTCAGGTCAAATAAACCATGAAGATGATAAAATTACTGTACATTTTTTTTTTATAGTGGATAAGGAAACCTGAACATCTCTGGCCAGGAGAAAGGGCTCCATCCATTCTGTCAAAGGAGTCTTCGAAGAAATGGCACCCCTACGTGTCTAATGTGGAGTTTCTAGACAGTTAAGGGTAGATCTGTAAATGTCATTTCTTGGCAGTGTAAAACTTTATGAAATACATTTATACTACCTTTCAGTAATATAAATAGAATTTGGGGCTTACAGACTCGGGACTAATGTTGCAAGTTTTTGGGGAAGGAAAGAGAGGGCAAAAATGAACAATGATATCCCTGTTTGTCAAGGATTTACCATTTCATGTGTTCAAAAAGTACAAATACTTGAGATGACCTTATCCAACAAGGTGGTATTCCTTGGGGCATCTTCCTTGGTGAGGAACTACTAAAACAAGTTTATTTTTGTGGTTGGTGGGAGCTTTAGCCTGGCTATTTAGAACCAGGGAGAAAAGGAAGAGAACCTGAAATCTACAGCTGACAGCAAAGAAAATGGGAGGTTAAAAATCACAGAACTGATGTTCAGGGAGTTGAAGATGGAAGGTGAAAGGTGGCAAAGGCTGGCATGAGGAAGTGCTAAGTGTCAGTGAGGCAGTATTTATCTCAGCCCTATTATGGGAAATCATGAAACGGGACAAGTTGGAGCTCCAACAGCAGTGCACTTGGAACTAGAGCAGATACATAAGCTAAGGCTACTGCTACCCTGAGAAACCAGCACAAGAGCTTTGACAAGGATAACATGGTATTCTTTGGGTGATCAGAAGCCAAAATGCATTGTTATCCTGCAGCACACTCATACTCCAATACAAAAGGTCACAAACATCATATTCTACTTTGTTATGAAAAATCAGTGAGTCAGTGTTTGATTTTCTCAATCATTGTGGAAAAATTTGGCTGAATGTCCTCAGTAGTGATATTGTCACATTTTACAGTCTGTTCTTTGATGCTTTATAGGCACATCATTCAACAGCACCTAGGTTTTGTCCTCTGTGTTAAAATCCTCTGCAAGACCTATCAAGGTCACCTGTGGGCCAAACCAAAAGACAGCAGCTTCTCATGACAGTTTCATTTCTGGGGACAGTGGAGCTGTCAAGATCCACAAGTTCAAGTCTTGTGCCTGGCTGACAGGTGCTCCACAACTGCCAGCCTTCAGCTGCAGCACATGCTTGTCAATGTCTGCAGGAAGACTTGGATATCGACATTCTCACCCTTTAAGAAGAAAATGTAGAAGCATAGTGAACATTAAACCTCCATCCATTTAGAGCTCAGAATTAAAAACCCAGGAGAAAAATTCTCTCAGATAAAAACAAAGAGAAGGATGCAGAAATCTTCTGGTTTCGGTCTGGGCTTTTTTACAAGTCGATGAATCCTTCAAAACGTGACATGATGAGCACAGTAAAAGAAATCAGCAAATGACTGTCAGGTCATTTTCACAAAATCACAACCAGAACTTGCCTTTCTTTTTGAAAAAGAATTGCTGCTGTTAATACCAATAGATGAAGAAAATCTGTTCATTTGTGTTTTTAACTGCAAACCTGGGAAAAAAGGTTAAAAAAGTGTCATGTTCCTTGCTCAACATAATAGAGAAAATAATAGAGAAATAATTATAGAGAAAATAAGGTGGAACATTTTGTGTGCTATGAGAACAAATAGTGACTGCAACAGCTACAGATGATGAGCATATCATGCCCAAATAGAACCACTGTAGGCAAAAACAGACAACCAGAACATAATTCCTCAGCTTGAAATTTAGAGGAGACACTAACTGTTACAGAAAGCTGTACTGGAGCTCTGACAATGAGCATGGAGGTCTGGAGCCCACAGATTCATGCTGGGACACTGATTCATTCCTCACTTGCAGAAAAGAATGAACTCTTCCTTAATGAACTACTGGGAGAACGTTATTCCTTGTACAGCATATAGTCTTCCCACGAGGTGATCTATCCTAAAAGCCATGCCTATCTTGCAAGAGTGTCACAGCCTGGCTATCATGGATGTAGGGAAAAGGCTGCCTAGCAGCTAGAATATGTCATACAAAGTTTTGTCACTCTTTTTTCCTGCCGTTGTTTGCCTTCCACTTAGGACACTTAATCCTTTGCACTTATTTTTAAAAACCATTCTGTGCCATCACTTCTTCAACAGTGCTTAAAAATTGATAGCATGATATGTTTCACAACTATGTTCTTAGCCTTACACATAGTATCTAACTCTTCTGCTTTCAACAGTACACATAGTAGCTGCACAGAAATACAGACTGATGCACATGAGAGGTTCCTGGGAATGCAAAATGCACCGAGGGGACAAAGGACATGTACTACTTGCCTGCACACACAAGCTGCAGCACTTAAGTTGTTTTAGTAGAGTAAAAACCTCCAGATACATAACCATTTGCCAGAGTAGTATTTTTGGCAGTATAACTCTTTCCTACATAGTCTAGGATATAATCATGTCAGCTTCCTTTATACTGCTCAGCTATATATACAGTAAATGCTGTACCAGACCATTCGTATTCTTTATTTAAATTCACTTTGTTAACTATCACCATATTGCAGTAAAAAAAAAAATTACATGTCTTAGATCTTTGGCCCAAAACAATCTACTTGCATGATGACAACACAAATTTGTTTTGGAACATATATACCAAACAGTGTCAGTCTAGAAATATGGGGAAAAAAATCTGTTGACACCATTTAGCGTTAAGAAGAACCTAATTTCTTCTGAGTTGTCTCTGTTGTTTTTCTTCTTCTGATGTCTGATGCCCTCTTTGAGGAGTGATATGAAAGACTTTTTAAGAAGACACTGGCAGCAAATTAGTCCATTATGTGAATTAATCCCTCTCTGTGTTCTTAAAACATTCAACATGACACAATTTACAAGGCAGCTATGTAGTAATACTACAAAAGATGGCTGAAATTATAATTCTACAGAATACACATACCAGTAGACATAAAAGGCAAAAAAGAAACATACCAGTTACATTAGTAGTAAGAGGACAGGAAAAGAGCTGTACTACCATTCCACATAACAGTATTGAGACCACCTGGTCACACAGATGAAGGCAAAATATTAAATCTTTGCATCAGTCTTCAGTACAAATAACGGGTGCAATTAGACAATTAATAGAACTCACATCAGAATTCAGTTCTCAGGCTAAGAGGACAGCCTGAAACAGGATAGAGAATATTTAGAAAACTTAGCTGTTTATTTGTGGTGTTTTCCAAATCAGCTTCCTGATTAATTTTACCCTGAGATATTTAAAAAATTAGCTGAAACTACCTTGAAGGTTCACAGGACTCAGTGAACCTCTGTGATCCTCACTGCCACCCAGTGAGGATCATCAGAAAGTCAGGCATCATTAATAACCCACATCGCACAGTATTGGAGACAAGTATCTTCTCCAGAAGGCAATTTCCTCATCCTAAAATTGTTCCTAAAATGACTCACTTGAGACATCCATCTATCTCATAGTTGCAAAGGGATCCTTAATGACTATTTTAAACTGGACATTTTTTAATTGGACAGCATCTAATGCTCCAACATCTCATATCATGTAATCTGAATTGCCTTTACATCTTCAGGAAATGGAGAAGTTATGGGATTGTAGGGAAATCATGGTATCTTTAATTTGGGAAAAATACTAGAATGAAGAATTGAATAAACTGTTTGTGAGTCACTGCAAGGTAATGAGGAAAGGAGCACAGTCAATTTGGATTTCTTAAAACCTCTGTATTTCAAACCTTTCTGGAAAGTACCATGGCTACTGGGTACAGGCTGCTGTGGGGCAGGTTTTCTCAGTCCATTCTAGTATTTCATATTGCACCTATAAAGAGAGGCTAAGAACTATTTCCACGTGCTCTAACCAAGGAGCAATTTGTGAATGGATAGCTGCGGCAGCTGAATGTGCAGGGAGCCCTTTTGGGACCCAGTGACTCTCTAGTCATGCATGCTTGAGCAGTTTCCTCTGTTACTTCAGTGCCATACATCAGAGGTTAGGGGAAGAAAGAGCAGTGACCAGCTGGAGGGAAGACAGTGCTAGTGCTGCTGCTGTAACACCTCCTTTCACATAGCCACACAGATCAGGCAGTCAGTTCTACTTCATCCCCTCCCTGGGCTTTGGTTACAGAAATTAAGTCGTTGTTTGGCTGTGTGAGAACCAGCTCAGGCAAGGACCCTGAGAACTGAAATGAGGTGTGAGAAAAGAGTGGTGTTTCTGCCAGGGAAGGATACGAGTGGTGTTATGTAGCAAGCATACTGTCTCTCATTCACACCTTTCCTGAGCAGCAACTTGCAGCAAAGGCCCGTGATTGTTTTCTTCTTAGTGTTTTGATGTTGTACCTACTGAAGCCACATCACAGCAACTGCTCCTCTGGTCCTGACCCATCACCACATCTTCTGGCAGGTCAGGTGCATGAGGTACAGAGCATTGTGTACATCTGCTGTGGGAAGCACCCACAGGGTCAAGTCTTGCAGGGTGTACCAGGCAACAAGGTCGCACATGACTCTGCCCACCCAGGGTCACACAGGACTGCAAGCACTCAGGGAACTTTTCCTAGTGGAAATCTAGATTCCTTAGAAATGTAGGTTCTTTGGGTCTCCAGTAGACTCTGCATCAGTCCTATCAGTCCTATATAAAGCCAGCTTAAAAGCAGTTGTCTTCACTTAGCTATCCCATGCACAATAAAAAAACAGATAAAGGTGCAAATGCATCAAAGCCAAGTATAAAATTACTTATGAAGAGATTCGGTTGAAATAAAATATGTAAGGACAAATATCTATGTTTTAGCATGCCATCACATTGTTACTGATCTTATTTAGAATAATGTATTACCTAAATAAACAGGTTGCCTTATCCCTTAGGTATTTTCAGCAAAATTATTGTAATCAACATTTTCTCAGAGTGTCTGATTTTGATTTCCTGTGTTCCAGTGACTCAGACCTCCCTGTGAGGACTGAGGAACATCTCTCTGCTGTGCAGCAGAGCACGACACACAAAGCATGGTGCAAAGGTGTACCAAATATGGTGTGCTTTCAAAACAGTAGGGCAATCCCATGCAGCCTCCTCTGCATAGATGGGGAAGAAGTAATTTATAGAATTACACGGCACTGTGAAAACAATTAGTTTCAAATATGCATTATTGGCACTGAATGATCATATGGACACTAGTTTTGTCAACTTCCACAGGTTGAAGTCTCTGGATTCAGTGTCTCTGTAACTCAAATAATTCACACCTGACTCAACCCATTCAGCTTGGGTGTTTCCATTTCCACATGGTGGATGTTCCCTGAACCTCTGGATTTAGAAGCAGTGGTGAGTAAAACATAAATACAAACATATGCTGAAGTACTGTGTTACACAGGGTTTTTCGTGCTCTCACAGAGGTCACTAATACTGTCATGGCTGTGTTAAAATTGCTCTGTTAAATCAGTTTCTGTCTTTGTTTGATGCTCTTATTTCCAACCCTAACTTTGGAACTTAAATTGTCTTTTTGTTATTTTTGCCTGTGCTTTTCGCTTTCTTGTATTTTCAGTCATATTTTGTCCAGGAATGCTGCTGTGCAGTTTGCAAGGTGCCAGAAGAAAACACTTCAAGTACAGCAGAAGCAGCCTACTTCTAGGATGTTGTGTGTTTTAATTTCAGTTTTTAGATTTTCTGTAAACCACATAATTTTTCCACAAGGTAAAACAGATGTCATAAATTTTCAGCACTTGCCTTTATGAAGAGATTCCACTCTCATAAATTCAGTGCAGTGTCAGGTCAAACGTTCCCTGGAGAAACCAGGGCATAGACTACAGTTAATGAATGGCACACGCCAACCTACATCTATACTTCCAGCATTCATTCTGAATGTATGACACCCTGAACTTCAAAGAACAGATCATTATAACCAATACAAGAATACATAGAGGAGAGCACAGGGATATACAACATTCACTTCTGCAGTCTTTAGGTACAGAGCCAGCAGTGTTTTCTCACATGATTATAGAAACAAGGAAGTTTTTGTAAACTTAAAGATGGTAACAAAGCATAGTAACATCTCACTATACTAAAGAATGGGAAGAATAAAATTTTCTGTTAGATGTGGGTTTTTTCCTAGCAGAAAGTGAGCTTTTACTTTTCTTTCCCAGAAACTGGTCAAGTTAAAAAATAAATATATGAGCAAATGCAGATGTGTATAATTTTATATAAAAGATACATATATTTAATTTATTTTATGTATACTTTATGTATAAATTTCTACTTTAGTACCTTGCCACCATTGGAGAGGTACTCTGTACTTTTGCATTCCAGCTAAACCCTCCAACATCCTCTCCCAGACTTTGATGGAGAAATTCCAAACCTTATAGAGATAATGCATGTTTGTATCCCACAAGGTGTGTTTCCTGCCCACTTGAACCTCTGGTGAAAGCTGTAGATTCTCCTCTAAAATTACTAGATCTTGTCAGTTCACTAGTTTCTCCCAGTCTTGAAAGTACCTCAGATCTTCATGGGTTTAAACAGAGATTAATGACAGTTTTTAAATATTTTTTCCCAGTTCTCATAGGGAGGCAGCAGTGTGACTGGATTGTTGGCAGAGGACTTCAAAAATATAGTGTTGTAAAGATAGTTGAAAAGTGGGAAGTAAAACTGACATGATGTGATCTGCACCAGAGATACAAGACATTGCATCAATGAGACAAAAGATCTTTTAGAACTGTATTTTAAGCCTCTAAGGTTGATTTAACAGAGACAAAGTTTGCTGTGGCACAGAGTGCGCTCTTGCTCCACGGAGGCAGCAGAAAGCAGTCGGCAGGTCCCATCCAAGCTGCTGAGTTGGGAAGGAAAGGAAGGAAAAAAAAAGCAGGATCAGTGCATTTTCTGAAATGCTGTCTCTTTCCACTTTTGGTCTTTACTTCATAAAGTTTCACCCCAAGAGAAGACAATGATTTAGAAGGGCTGCACCAAGCCTGGTATCCCAGCCTCTGAGATAAGCTCTGGGAAGCTGTCCCAGGATAATGCCAAAGTGAACAGCCTGAGAAGGGAAAGAGCTGCCTGAGCATTCCCTGGCTGCACAGCTACCAGTCCGCAGCTGGGCACCCTCTGGCTTCCATGAGTTCTTTACACATTAGCATCTGTGATCTTTTCTTGTGATAAATTGCAGGATTGGGTCAAGGCTAATTCACAAATAGGGGGAAATTCAGTGTTCCTCCCCCAGGACTATTCCTCACATTACTTCTCACATTCTAGTACACTAAGACTTAGAAACAAAATCTTTAGAAGGTAATGGGGAATGTAATCATGAACTCAGGCCAAAAAAAACCTAAAAACCCACCCTACTGAAACACAGTGGGTAAGGTAAAAATAGTACCTCTCACATCTTTCTAAAGTAGATGAAATGTCCCTTGGTAGAGATTGCTCTCTAACTTCTTTTCTCCTGAAGGTGAAGACTGTCCCACAGCCATTCCAGGTTCACCACCTCTCACAGACCATGTCAATACAGGTCAGTAGCCCAGGTTCCTCTTGGCAGGTCTGTCTCTAGTCCTTGGAAGTCCAACTTGCTTAGACTACTTTGGGAGCATCACTCTCTTACTCAGACAATGTCAAAGCCTCCCTGAGGGGCAGAAGAGGTGAAGAAAGTACCACTGCTATGCATGCCACCTTCCACTGCACGGTCCTTCTTACCATCACCCACATTTGCATTCAGTCCATTTCAAGAGACCCCAGAAATGGGGATCTCTGCAGCAACCAAGAGCAGGATGTCTTGAAGCACGGAAATGAAGTCTTTGCTACAAGACTACACTCCTGTTGAGCTCCCAAAGCACAAGGACAACTATGAAAAACTACCTCTTTGAAGCTTTGCATGACAGCACTTGCCCCTTTCATCAATAGAGGAAATAGACAGTTTTTCCTCCCTAAAACCTCTATCCATGGGGTCGTAGTTACTTTACTAATATTATAGCAATCCCTAACACTGCAATCCAAACATAGATGCTGAAGTCTCATTCAAAGCTGAAATTTTTATCTTATGTCCTGCATCATGGCAATCCTTTCATTCCTGGCTTGGCTATAAGCCGTACTGTTACAATGACCACAAGGATTACAAAGTCAGGAGGAAAACCTGTGCAGGGAACCCAGTATTCATAAAAGCTGTCAGGTTTGCTCAGCCATAACAGCATTGGTCATCGAGCGTGACCTGATTTCTCCATTATGACAACAGTGATATTTAAAAGCACTTTGTAGCTATATTGGCAATCTGTAGAAAAAAGTACTGCTCTGATTTCCAGCAACTCTTTATGCTTCCAGACAAAAGGAGAATTTTGTCTTTGCCTTTATCCATTAGAAGTATGCAGCATCCTGAATTCAGAAATACTAAGATGAAGCTCTGGAAAAGAAGAATGGGAGAAAGAACAAGACACATGCTGCAGTTGTACAGACACAGGTATCACTAGAAGACAGTTAGGTGTTTCTCATCATGAGTGGTACATAAAAACCCAAGTCAAACTAATAAGTAGATCCTGAAGCCAGGTGGCCATGGATCACTGCCAGCCTGCAGACCATTAGCAACCATTGCCATCAAGTTCTTAATTCAAACCTCATACTGGTGAGATAGTTCCATAGACCAGCTCCAGACAACAAGTAGTCACACTTGGTTTGTAAATCAGTGGAATAAGAAAAATGTTAGTATTCATAGCTTTTGCATTCTTTATTTTTTAATCCCAGAATTCTGAACACAGAAACTCTGTGGGACTATCCTCATTAAACAAAACCACCAACAGGTCTCCCCATGCAGCCAAAAGAGTGGAGTACAGAAGAGATTCCATCCTTAATTACAGCTGAATGTTCTGCACATACTTATCCATGAGACAAAAAAACAGATCTGCATTCCTCAAAAAAAAATTGCTATTTCAATGCCTTGCTGCTTACATACAAATGCAGTTATAATCTTATGATTTTATATTTCTTCTTATCTATCATATCTTTTTTCGTTTCCTAAGCATTAAAAATACAATCCTTCGGTCACAATTCGTTGTCTTTACTGCAGCCAAATGCTGTCTGAAATATGAGAGATCTGAAGCCCATCCAAACTTCTTCTGACTTTGTTTTTCCAAGCATGGCCCAAACTTTGCCATGACTCAAGTGAAGTTTAAGACATACTGCTGCTGAACAAAAAATAAAGCATCATCCAACAGTTTGCATAATGTGACTATACATGAGATAGATATGAAATTGGATAGCCCAGCAATTAGCAAAGAAGATACAACCATAGCCAAAGTTTCAAGCAACTGACAAAGACCATCAGAATTTTGCAGTGGAGAATAGCCATGTGTTTTTCAGTGATGTCAAAGATGAAAGAAATTATTATGATTTTCAGCTGTTAGTAGTGCAAGCCATTTCACAAACTCATTTCAGCAAAGAAAGGACCCAAGCATGTGCCAAAAAGTTCCCATGTAGTCTGTACATTTATATGTCTATCAGAAGCACAACATCAGATTACCAGACAGATTATAATTGCATTTGCCACAGGATATCAGACTCTGTAAATATGTTGTGTGTTTGGTCCAAACAACCAAAGACAAGGTTTTTATTCTGAAGATTTTTCCATCATAGATAGTTCAGCAAATCTGATGATCTACAGCTTGGAGAAGGGAATGGGAGGGGAAAACTCAAACCAAAAGAAAAGTTTGCATTAAACTTCAAACAGTAAAAAAAAAATCCTTAACTATGGGAGGGGAAAATATTAAAGTTACATGTCAAATCATCTCTTTGCATACTAATATTGCTGACTCTTATTAACATATGTTGCTAATGCCTTCTTCATCCTCATTAAATATTCCCTTGTTTTCTCCCATAAAGTCTCAGTAGCACTATTACATATTGGTGTTTTCTTTGTCTTGATAGTATTGAAACGACTCCATCTCTGCAGCAAGCCTCTCCCACTCTACATTATCCACTGTTAATAGCCATACAAACAACTCCTAAGCTTAAAATATTTTTGAAAAATTGGAAGAGCATCCATAGATCCATTTTGCAGTAGGAAGAACCTCAACACAGATAAAATCATCTGTCTTTGGCAGGAAGCCACATAGAGAATACTTGGGTTTTGTTCATCTCTTTTTCCCCTGCCTTTATAATCCACATACTTCTTTTTTCAGATATTTTTTCATTCTTTTTCTTGCTGGTATTCTGTTTGATTTTTTTTTTTAATCTTTGCCTTGATAACTGAAGTGTCTGTATGTTTAATAACTTCTTCCTACAGGCTACTTTATAGGAGAAATTTCATGGTTGCATAGAGTGAAACATTCAGCAGGACCAGGACAAAACACACGTTCCTCTGATTTTGTCCCACTTTTCTCTATCCTTTGGATCCATTTATCCCTAGTTCTTTCCATTTTGTGCTGAACTTCTAACTATCCCCCACATTCCCTGCTGCCTCCTTCCTATTTTCTTTCTGTCTCTCTCTCCTCTTTTCCCACCAGCTGGACATAAAGGGACCAGGATTTGAAATACCAAACAATAGCTTTTCAGATCTTGGTATGTTTCCTAAGGACTTCACAGGACTGAAGTCTATGGGAGGGGGAGTAGCCTTTAAAAAAATAAGTAGATGTTCCTAATCATTGCCAGGAGATGCACTAAGGGGAGCCTACAAGGACTCAGTCACAAAAAGGGAGTGGTATTTTCCTTGCCATAAGCCCAGTATTGCTCTAGCCAGCGCTCTGAGTCACTGGGGGGGAGCTTTGCTGGGAGAAGTCATGCAGGATGTTCAGTCCAAGAAATCAGTCTCAGAACAGCCATTGCCCTATTTTGGAGAATATAAAGTATCAACACAGAGTTTCAGGAAGGTTGTTCAAGATAATCTTCTCATTATGGTGAAAAAGTGTCAGCTATGCCCAAGTAGAACAGTCCTCCTTAACTGTTTCTTCCTGGTATCCCTCTGATGTTAACATGGTCGCTGTGACCCAGGGTCATCTGCTCAGTACAGATTGGTGGCATATGTTCAAAATGTCCCTACATTCCTTTAAATAGCTCAAGAAATATTTCCCTAATCTCTATGCATTTTGGCGCTACCAAATGAAAGCTTAAGTCAGTCCCTGTCAACATACTCCTTTCCCAGCTCACTGCAGTTGCTCTTATTTGTAACATCAGCGTTGTTTATCCATTTCTACTAAAATTACCTAACAAAGAAAGATCAGTAAAACTGAAACATCCAGAATGTCCCTTTGTATCCTGCAGCCTGTAACATAGTTGGAAGCCTGGGAAAGCAAAATCTTATTCTCAGAATGCTCCCTTCAACAGAGATAGAAAAGAAGAAAGAAGATTATAGAAAATGTTGGGAGGGCATTTAGAAAACTGGCACAAAAACTAAGAAACAAACCATGGATGTTTTCTAGTCTCAGATATCTATAATGGATTTCAAATCAAGCATTAACCATGGTGTATTTGTGTTGGAATAGATGTCCCACAGACATTTGAGACAGGTGCTTTGTTGCAAGAAATGTCAAAAATAAGAGGCAGCTTCCCAAAGACCCCTTTGATTTCTATTTGTGTATCTTGTGTGGAAAATGGAATAATTTGTTACAGGATCACCATTTGTCACTCTGTCATTTAAGGTGTGATGGGCAAAGAAAGTCATAGAAGAGTGACATAACAGTGACATGGACCAGCTTGTCATCTATTGCTTTATATACATACTCTTCATCACAAGCACTGCTGAAACATTACATCAGCTAATCTGTGTGATGTAATGAGAAACAACACTATAACCAAGGCTATCTCCTCGTATACCTCCCTAATCATAGTAAGCCTTTCTGTTCCTGAAATCCGTGAGTGGGTTTTCATCTTGTGGTATGCAATGTACAAAAATTAAGAGCAGGGAGATATATGCTTGGTCATACAAAAGGAAAAATATGAAAAAAATTCTCAATATCAAACACGATGTTGATGAGTTCATTGCTTATCTGCCTTTATTTCTAGATCTGGGGATAAGGTTTTTTTTAAGTCTGTCACCAGATCTGCTACAGCTTTGGGCAAAACAGGTGTTTTCTCCATGTTTCTGATGCTCCTCCCTTAAAATGAACTTTACAAACCTAAACTACCACAAGATGAACTGATATAACTCACAGGTGAGAGCCTAGACAGCATCAGAGTACGCTGTGTGAACAGTTCTCCAGCACCAAGTCCATGCCTGAGGCATGCCCAAAATCCTCACTCTGACTGTCGGGTCAGCCAAAACAAGACTCAGAAGTACAGACTCTGTCCCTCCCTCCCTCAGGCCCTTAGTCCCAAAGGAAGGAAAGATGAATTTGCTGGAGACAGCTCCAGCATTTTCCAACAGAGTTCAGGTCTGATGAACTAACAGACCAGGACAGTAAGGGAAGGGAGATGATTCTGTACACAGACTTCCCTCTCTTCAATGATAAGGTAAAAGAAACTGTAAACCCAGCCCTACAATCCCATGGGGAAAAACAAAACAAAACAAAAAACCAAACCAAACCAAAACTAAACCACCACAAAAACCTGTGATCTCTTGAAATTTAGGCTCACAGGTACTTGTACTTTCCAAGCAACTCATACATATGTGCCCAGGTGTGTCTTACACTACAGACATACAAAATTAATGCACTAATGCAGCTTTCTCATAATCTTAATAGGAGGACCAGGAAGCAACCAAGTTGATCTGACAAAATGTAGATGTACCAGATAGTGTAGCCCTGGACAAAAAAGAGGAAGGCATTTGAAAACCTTCTGTTTAGGGAATGTTGTGTCCCTTTGAAGTAACTCAAAGAAAGCCTCGTGCAGGGCTTACAATTAGTGAGGGAAACAAGAGGGTTGTGAAAAAAAAGAAATTAAGAAAATGGAAGGAGAACACGAAGAGTACTTTAAGAGTTTGAAGGCAAACCCCGCACCATGGAGAGTGGACAAAAAGGGAGCTAAAAATAGGCAGCATGAGACAGGGCTCTCCAAAAGAGATTGGGAAGGACACTGTGTTCTGGAAACTGGGGTGACCAACCACAAACAAATGTCTCAAGACTCTTGTACATTTCATTGGCAGTTGCTCAAGGCTGGCACCTAATACACAGCAGGAAAGGTATCACCAAATAGTCAGTGCTCTTTATTGGGGCGTGCTTTGCCAGTACAACTCCTGACAGATCAGAGGCAAATGGCTCATCAGTCTGTAACAGAAAATAATAAAATTAAGACCTTCCTGGACTCTCCCTTATCACCAGAGGAACAGACAGAAGCAAATTTTTATATACTTATCTAGCTCCATAAAAAAAATAGTTGGCTTCTTTTTCTACCTACATATAGCAAGTTTAGAGCAATTTACTCTGGTGCTTACATTGATATTTAGTTTCTTTCTAAATTAGCATTAATTAGCTTATCTTCTCCTCCCATGTGTGTACAGAGAGTAATCATATCCGTCCACTAAGCTAACACACCAACCTTTGCTATTTTCTTACTGTGAATCAGATCTTCAGCTTTGTGATAACTCTCATTTACCACTTCTGCACTTACTATGGACTTACCTAGTCCATCTTGAATTGGGGTTAATAGACTGAAAATGAAATTTCAAATACAAGCTCACAAACACCTTGCAAAATAATACGTCCCTACCTCCATCAATGGTGCCAGACCTGGCATCTGAGGGTAAATATTTTTCACTCCCAAACCACTCAGATGTTTCTAATCCCTATTACCTCTTACAGAGATCCAGTTCATAACAGATGTTCCAATTTCCTTTTATGACAAGGTAACCCATGTAGTTGGTCAAGGGAAGGCAGCTGATGTAATCTTTTTGGATTTCAGTAAAGCTTTTGATACTGTCTCTCCCAGGATCCTTCTGGGCAAAATGTCCAGGACACAGCTGGATAAACACATTGTGTGGTGGATGAGCAATTGGTTCATGGGTTGAGCACAGAGGGTAATAGAATGGGGTAACATCAGACTGGTGACCTGTCACTAGTGGGGTTCCTCAGGGCTCCATCCTCAGCCCTATGGTCTTCGACATCTTCATAAATGATTTGGACACTGGACTGGAAGGGACACTAAGCAGGTTTGCAGATGACACAAAACTAGGAGGAGCTGTTGACTGCCTCAAAGGCAGGGAGGCTCTGCACAGAGACCTCATTAGAGAACTGGGCAATAACCAACCATATGAAGTTCAACAAGAGAAAGAATCGGATTCTGTGTTTGTTTAGCTTTTACATGATATTTGGATTATCTTTAAACCTTGTATATCTTTATGACAGGGTAGATGAACTTTTTTTTTTAATTGCTTATTCTATCTGCTGTCAGATACTTGCTTTCTTTTGTTAAGAGTTTGACTTCTGGAAATTCTCATTTCCTTCCCCCCTCATTTTCTAAGATCCAGGAACTTCTTGATAAGTCCTTTTTCTATTCCTTGTAGCCTTCAAGTTTCATTCATAAGTTCTTGGTTGACACACTTCATTAGGCCACAACTAGATCCCTTTCTGCAAGTTCTTCCTAGTGAAAGATGAAAAAGATTGTACACATTTGAGGTAGATTTTACACCTTTCACACCTACAGATAGATACTACACCTTTGATTTGAGGAATTCAACCGCTATGATGCCTTTCAGTTCTTTATGTTCTCTAAGCAATGAAAATAAGGACAACAGCTCAGGAGAGACTGGAAAGTCAACTGAAGCCCCTTCCAAAGCACCTAAGATACTTAACTTCAAGAACTGCAGCCATCTAGTGGGCAAATACCAGAAACAGTCACTAGTCAGTGAAAATGCGGTCTCCCTACTTGTGATTTTTCACTGAGTGGACTGGTATTTCATGGCTAAACCAGGCAATACGAAAAAAACAGGTCCCAAAATCACTTTATCATAAGCTTGTATTACAGTGCAGTTGCCCTGGTCACCCCACTAAGACCTCAGGAATGAGCATCCCTTGCTACCATAGAATATGATCCCACAAAGAGTGACTTGGGCATACAGATTTATTCTTTGCATTTCCAATACCACAAAAAAGTTATGACTTTACTAATGCTGTCATACAATAAGTATGATAACAAACACATAACCAGAATGGTTCCTACAGAGAGCCACACCACCAACTCACTTGGTGCTTGACAAGTGAGTGTGGATGCAGAGTTTTGTGTGTCAAGGCCTTACCCCACAGCAGTGATTCTCAACCTGTGCTACACCTTTCTGACTGAGGTATTGATTACTCTGTCAAGGTGAACGTCAGCACCCGCTGATTATCGCTGGTGTAAATGCTGATTATCATTGGTTTAAATGCAGTCCATCACAGTAGGAAACTTCATAACAATTACCATTTTTGCAAGTCCAATTAGCTCACTCGGCTAGGTAGTGGCAATCCAACAGCAACTGCCTTTTGAAGTGAGGGAGTTATGGAAGGTAAATAGATCAACTAGTATGCATTTAGTGGAGGAGAGGAAAAGAAAGAAAGGAATGTAGAAATCTCTTGACCTGTAAAGAGCCAGCTATGGAGACTGAAGTGGTTGCTATTGCTGTTGTAAGTGGTAATCACCTCTTCTAGCATCAGTTGTGGTATCTACATATTCTGGACACCAACTGCTTTGCTAAAGACTTTTTTATGCAAATATATCTGTCACAATTCGTATATCATATAAAGTAATTATATATTTTTTCAAATGACCACATTATCATAGAGTGCATAACACCCAAAATTCTCTAGTATCACAAAAATGCGCACTAGGCAACTTAGTCATGATGATGTCTCTCTTTCTCTGCCAAAAGTCATCTTTTAAAACATCGATACTCTATTGCAAGGCACAACTATTCCATTTTTTTAGCTAGGAATTCACCAAAATTTTGGTGATATACCACTGATACATGCATCTCAATACTGGAGGAATGACTTGTAGGAATCAGTCACTTTCAAACTTTTTTAAAGTATCGCTGCAAAACTTAATTAAACCTAGTCATCATTACCAAGATAAAAGTCATACACCCATAAAAGAATTAGCTGAAGAGTGACCCCTGAGAATCCAATGGATATACTAAGTAGGTACAATACAAAAAACCTAGCTTTTCCATGTTCTGCACACATGTGTCATCACTGTCATTGTGTACCTGCATTATTCCTAGCTATTAGGAATAAATATTGTAAATAGCATTATTCTAGTGAGATTCAGTTATTGTGCTTCCTTGAGATCATCATTACGAAGCTGAGTACAAAGGGAATAAACATAATAGGAGAGGATCAGACCAACATGAGAAAGGAAGTCAGGAAGATACAGCCCTGAAGTTCCCCTTTCTGTCCTTTAGTGTTTTCCCTTCCTTTCTCTTCATTTAGCTCTCATTTTCCATTATCTGAGTGTCTGAACTGATGCACAGAACTCTGTCCATTTTCTGATCCTCCATCTCCCAGCAAAGTATCACTGCCAAATACTCACAACTGCCTCTGCAGTTGTGTTTGTCTCCAGAACCTGAAGGATGACTGTTCACAAGGATAGCCTCAGTGCTTCATATTTTATGGCCAGGGCAGTTTCTATCAAAAAGAAGAAGCAGCTCTGCACCACTAACCCCCAGGGCAAAGCCTTGAGTATGTAGCAGCATCCAGCAGTGCCCAGGGAGTAGGGACACATGTACCACAGGAAATGCCAAGCTTTACACAGATCTCCATAGCATTTATCACAGCTTCTGAAGCTCCTGGAGACAAATGTCATTTGGACACTAGTGTAACTACCTGGCTGGTTCAGCACCAGAGCTAAGTAAACTGTTTGTAGCCAACAGCATAACAAATCCAGCCATTTTTTCTGTTCATAAATTACATTTAAGCTCTGCATTTTATAAATTTTTTTACTTGCAAGAAATTCACTGTAACTCTTTATTGAGAAATATGCTACTCATCATAGGGTATTATTTCTATGACTGGAAACTGAAACCTTACATCAACAAACAGTGGAAAGGAAACGATCATTTCTAGTTGGATCTTTGAGCAAAGACAGACTTACTTACACACACATACAGAAAACATCAGCCAATGTTTGCTTGTGTGCATGGCCTGGGGCAGCAGTTTTCAGTAATGAAACCAAATGGTACACAAGAGATAGGAAAACAGATATGCCATGAAGTTCCCAGCATTAGCAGAGCATCCTCAGCTACATCTACTAGTGATCGATTCACCCCAGGGGGCTGACATCAAACTGTTGCTGGATTTATTTCACATTCCTGAACATCAGCAATAATCCTAAATTACATAGATCTGCACTGGACTTTAGTGCCTGGCAGTCATTTGTCAGATGCAGTCTTGCTCTGACTGCATGTTGCCTTTTGGACAACATATTTTTGCGTGTTGCCTTTTGGAAGGATTAGGGTACTGGACATCCCCTGAGAAAGCCATAGGAAGTGCATACTGGTCTTGTGGTTAATTTAACAAAGCTCCTGATGTCATTACTACTCAGTGGAAATGTAGTCAAACACTTACTGAGCAGCCAAAATTTAAATAAATTCCCATGTTCTTAAGTGGTCATTTCAGTGTTTGACATAAAATGCACATCTCTCTTTAAGACATGGCATATGTAAATGAACTTACACACCACTGTGGGTTTTAACATGCTGAAACGATTTGTAACTCTGCTTTAAAGTTATTGGCTTCCAAAACCAATGATGATAAGTGAGATCTGGAACAAATTAATATTTCCCAATAACCTGTGGGTTTCTTCAGGATTGTTCATAGTACTTAATGGGCAGCCAGAGCTTCCCAAAACAACAAAATGTAAAAAAAAAAAAAATTATGAATATTGATAAGGTGCAAAGTCAGGCACTTAAAATTTAGGAAGCATAAAACTACGGTTCCCCACATGATGTTAATTTGAGACACTCATATACATTTATTCTGATAAAACCCTGATCTTGAACTTTTTTTCACGTGATTTCTCTGTGGCTGGGACAGACTGGGAAACCAGGAAGCAGGAGCAAGGTGCTGCTTTCCAAATAGGACAGCTGGCTGCCAGCAAATGCTGTGACAATGACAGCTTCTCTGCTGGAGAAATAAAGAGGAGCCCAGAGGAGATATCATGACTGACCAGCATGCTTGTGTTTGTGCAGAGACATTGGGTGTGCAGGAAACAAGCTACATCCTTGATTTCCCACCTGTCACAGGAGGCCCTTAGGAGCATATGTAACCCACCTGGGTTGACCAGGAGGGGAAGTTTTGCCCTGCTGCCTATTTCTCTTCCCTCTAACCCCACAGCTGGGTTTGTCACCCAAGCCAAAGGACAGACAGATCCATGTGTGCAGCTAGCAGTCCCTTGAAAAAAGAAGCTAATCAGGAACAGATGGCCTGAGTTGTTCCAGGAGTGCATACATTTCCTTGGCCATCATCTTTCTAGAGTAGGGATCTGTGGGGAAGTGCCCAATTGACTGGGTTGATTGTGCCCCCAGCTGCAGAACTGTGATTAGAAGGGAGCTACTCTCAGCTGGGCGCTTTGCAGGAGCAAGGCTACATCCACCAGAAACAGGTGTCCCCAAGGCACAGGGCACGTAACACCTTGCAGAGATCCTCAAGCCACTGCAGGGAGGGGGAATTAATCCTCCATGGGGAGGTTTAGACTGGATATTAGGAAAAATTTCTTCACAGAAAGGGTTGTCAAGCACTGGTACAGGCCGCCCAGGGAAGTGTTTGAGTCATCATCCCTGAAGGTAATTCAAAGACATGTAGATGTGGCACTTGTGGACAATGTTTAGTGATGGACTTGGCAGTGCTGGGTTAAGGGTTTGACTCAATGATTTTAGAGGTCTTTCTTTTCCAATCTAAATGATTCTGTGATTCTATGATTAATGCCATACTGCACCCAGCCTAATGAGCTCTGTTTCTTAACCTTATGATTCCTTCCCCCTCTGTGTTATTCTCTATGTGACTGTTTTATATTGTCCCTTTTTATTACAGCAATTTAAAATGGAGCGAAAAGACTTTACAATTTGCACCCATTTTATTCTGCTTCTTTTTTTCTTCTTTACAGAGGAACAAAAAAACACCCAAAACCCCCAAAGACTATATCTTCCATTCAGCTTGTCTGGTTTTGTACTTGGGTACTACAATGGCTCACATTAACAGCTGTAATATTTTTTTATAGGAGGTAACTGGAAGTTCAGAGACACTGAGTGACCTCTCCATGCAGGAGTAAACAAAAGACTTTATTTCCAGCTTCCTCTTCTAAGAGCAAAGCTGCTCTCCAACCCTTCTTACGGTTTACCTAAAATTGTCCCCTCTCTTTAAAATGTTTACTCCAAAATACTACAATGTGTCTTGGATTCTCACAAAGCTCAGAGTAACAATACAATAGATCTCAACTCTGGCAACATAGTTTCACCTCAGTGTTGCTGCTGTAGCCAAGGTTAGGATTAAGGTACCACAGATTGAGGCACCACCTATATATAGCATCCAGCCACTTATAAAGGAAGCAACAGTGAGCTATGGATGACAAACCGGCATATGGATTTGGGGAGATAAAAGGGCTACACTTTAAAATTGGAACCTAGGGAGCAAAGAGTAAAAAAACTTTTAAAATTACCCCATATCTAAAATGTCAAAGCCTTTCTTTCAGAGTCAGACAAAGAGTCTCACCCAAACAATACAGTTGCTTATGACTCAAATTTTCCTCAACCTTAACATTTCTAAGTACTCATTTGACTTCAGTATTTTTTAATGTAAAGCCAGATCAACACTTCTCCACAGTGTAGACAAGATGCAGTTTTGGAAATTATTGTAAATGGGTTCAGGATAGGAAGGACAAAAAAATGTAGGGTTTTGGTATGTGTGGAAGAATCAGAATAGCCTTTTTCATGCTATGAGAGGTGTGGTTCAAGCAATTTGCGTCTAATCAGACCCTGATTCCAGGAAAGCATTTTTTAAAATCTCCCAGTTGCTAAAGAGGAGAGAGATTTCTGCCTCCTGGAAGGGTGTACTTAAAAAGGGACACACAGAATAGTTCCCCACCTTGAAGAGGGTATTATCCTAAGCAGGACTTCAGGGGACAGGATTTGATCCCTCACTAGTTTGAATTTCCTGGTCTTTTGCTAAAAGTGGCAGCATTTTGGTCAGATTTTTAGGTTTGTATTGTGGAGGAGTTTTTTGTCTTTTACAATCAAAGGAATCTCTTTTGTCCTCGATGCACCTACACTATGGTTTTGAACACAAGTGTGGTGCTAGATGATTCCTTCACAGACTACTCACACTTTTACAAGACATGAATGTGGCACTCAGCATTCAGCTGGGGCAGCCCTCTGAGCCCCCATCAACTTCCCAACTTGTTATTGGAATGCTTTGGAAAAGAGTAATTCATGGCAGTCTAAATAGAGGGAGAGATGTGATGGCTAATCTCCTTTCACACAGCCTTTTACTGCACTTACAGCAACATGTCCAGTGATAGCCCCAAGTAAGCTCAGTGGCTTTGCTGAGGACTGATAATGTCTGTGACATCTACTGAGCATCCACCTGGAGGCCAAGCCTGCCTTTCTGAAAGCCATTTATGGGTAACTTCAAAGAGTGCTGCCTACTGGTATGTAATCTGTCTGCTGCCTTTTCTCCTTGCTTCAGTCTCTGTATGCTTAGATTAAAAATGTGTTAAGACCCCCATGGTGGTTTAGCCAGTTCTTTCAGTGAACGTGCAAACTGCATCATTTTAGCATGTCTTAATTTTCTGTTACAATTAAGGATGAAATGAGTTGATTCACTTCATGAAAACTGCAAACTCAACCAACTTTTGCTTGTTGTGGGTGTGACTTGTCCTAGTGCCCCATCACTGCTGTACAGCAAAGCATCATGTGTGAAAGCAAGAAGGAACTTAGACTCAAAGGCTGACTGCTAGAACCTTTGATGACACTCTAAGGAAGAATGTGGTGTCCTTTGGTTGGTAGAGGACACAGAGTTAGGCCATTTCCTTTGTCAAATGTGTCAGTAGTCCTTCTGCTGCCCCCAAAAACTCAGGTTTACAGAATCACCGTAAATTGCTCAATAAATCATCACAGATCTACAAATCCATGGCTGCTTCTGAATAAAGGTGCCCTTCTCAGACTGTGTACACAGGGAACTTCTCCTCAAGAAGCTTATGCAAGGCTCCAAGTCCTTTGCTCGTGTCAGAGGGTTTTCATGAGGTTAAAAATGAGGTTTTGCATAGCACTATGAGCAAATATTTATCATTCTGAGCTGAACTAACATGTAACTGTGCCTACCCCAGTTCAACAAGGATTTTAATCTGCTGCCTGCTTAAAGCAAGCCGCAGGTTTAAGCAGTATGCTGAATAAAAGCCAAAGTGAAGAGCCTTTGAAAGATTAGGCAGTCATATAAGATTACACAAAGTTTTCAAGCAAACTTTAAAATTGTTTTCCCTTTAATTCTGATGCCTTAAATTTCCTTAATTGGTATTGCTTTCCTGGTAGAATTTCAGTGCCGCTCTCATCTTTACAATAGAAAAGAAAGAAAACTGAAGCAAAATTATACTTTCCCATTTAACTGAGTACCAGCTTTTAATGGGTGGAGTCAAGTCCAAACACAGAATTTCTCAGATAGACTCTGAGTTCTTTATTTTCATCTCCCAGAAATATTTTATCTTGTAGTAATTAAATAAAAATCAATCATTTCAATATAATTTCAAATGATACGTGGAGCATACTAGGGTCTTGTAAACACAGCAAAACATCACAACATCTGTTATTATTAATGTTCCTTACCTTCTGCCAAGTTTATCCATGATCCAGTCGAGTGATGAAATCTTTCCTTGCTGATAGAGGAATTAGGTGATCAGAGTCAGGCTCACCAGGGAAGAGGAGACACAAGGATTCTGGTGCATTTCGAGGCAATGTAAAGGACTTGTTCATACTCTTCTTACTTAAAATAAGAATGAAGAAGTTGTTGCCTGTGAATATGACGGAAAGGACTGAGTGCCATATGAATCTCTTTACCAATGTGTTGTGATCTCCTGGGTAACCTTAACATTGGTGGATCTAATGGGGTGCAGCGAAGGTTCATTATTTGTCTTCAGTGGCTTGTAAAGAGAGGCACAGTGTCCTGCATCACCCAGCTTCTCTTTATCCAACATGAAACAATTACATATATTTAGCTCGGAGACAGCAGTGTTCAAGTACTCCCTCAATGTTTCAGGCAAGAAAAGTATTTCTACTGTTGAATACCTAAAAGTGATAGAAATCAAGTAGGGAATCATAGTAATGGTGCAAGATGAGATTGGCAAGCTATTTGCGTATCAATATACAGAAAGCTGGTCTGTGGCATGCCATGGTAACATCCAGAGCAATGAACTGCAAGATTTGAGCCGCATGTTTCTGAAGGCTCAAAAATGTTTTCTGTGAAATTGATAAACATTAGGAGAAAAAAACCTCTCACTGAAATCTCTAGGAAAAAATACATTCAACAACAACAAAAAAAAATTCTCCAATCTAAATCTGTTCAGACTTATCCCAGAGGGAGCTCCTCACCCTTTCTCCCTATTTCCACCCTGTTTGTTTTATGCCATCTCTTTCTAATACAACCAGGGAAACTGATCAAACACATTCTATACATACCACCCAGCCCACAGTCTCAGCATCCCAGCTGTATTCCTAACCTCACAAATTCACACTGAAACCATCTCCAGGGTTTCAAAAGCATAGCAGCTTTCATGAAGGGAGACAGCGAGAACTCTCTTAACTCGCTCAGCTTCTTTGTGCATTCCTAGACACATCTCTTGGTTCACCTTTAAGGGTTTAATGTCAGGGTACAAATAGAAGATTTCTCCTGCATAAAGTAGCATCAGATTCTTTGGGGTCTTTTTTTTCCTAGTAAAGTTCTGACACTCAGAAAAACAGAAAGAGAGCTGAGGCCAAACATCTAAACAGAAAAAGGTGAATTTTAACCAGTCTGCACAATTATTGAGGACTAAAAGTAGAAAATTTGGAAGCCCAGCCAGTTAGGTGAAAATTCAAACATGAAATCATCATTAATACAATTCAATCTTTTCTGGAAGTACAAGAAAGTGGAATTCAGTCTTGATAGCCTAATTATTTTAAATTTTTCTCTAGAGACATAATTTAATTACCTGACAGTCATTTTTAGAATGCAGAGAAGACAGCAGAACTGTGAATGTTCTTACCACTGCTTTAAAGTACAAGTCTATACAGAGAAGAGAGTTGAAGATAAATCCATGGAAAGATGGGTTCCAGCTTTACTGTGTTCCTGATTTCATTGTCAGAGGTTTTCAACAAGGAAATCACATGATCCCCTCACACATTCAGCCTGGACTGAGAAGCCCTGAGACAACAAATCATTCAAGGATGTATCTAAACTACACACGGCAAATTTTTCTATGAAGATCTCATGTAGACCAAGTTAGATAATAATTTAAATTATTATTACTATTCCCTTCTGCCTACTAACAAAAAGGTTTAAAAACTGAGATTCTCCACTAAAATCTGCATGAATTCCAAAATCTGAAGTAGTATGGCTGGATAAGAGGCAGCAGTCAATTAAATTTGTAGCTTCTGAGAACTATTTCATTTTATATGCTGCAATATTTCTATTACTAGAGAACTGAAATAAAAAGGCTGAATTCTGAGGGTTGTCTGGGGTTTTTTTTGCATTATCATGATGACCTAAAAGAAAGATGAAAACATCAAAGAAATTGAAAGTTTTAAAACACACAAAAAATGCATCTCCTCCTGAAGGTACAGTTACAAACATCAATCCATCTCTGGAAGTTTCCTCATTGCTATGAAGAGGCTGTCTTTCCTAGCAAGCTATGATTAATGAATTTCATATGAAACCTGTTCAATATAAAGAAAAGTGAAGTAATTCTGATCTCTACTGCAGCTCTACCTCTCTTTCAAAATTCTCTGAACTAGTACTGACAGACTATTCAGATTCATCTCACCAAACTCTGCTCCAATTTCCCCTCTGAAACTCTTGCAAGTCTCTCCTGACTATTTAAAACACATCTTTTCTGCAAGAGAGGAGGCAATGATCTGTTTAAGGACTACTTACCTTTTCAATGCATGCACACGTGTATGTTGTACATCTTACTGCACGTGTATCCTCTGCTTTTCTGTGTATTCTATCTCTGTTGTCAGAAACAGAAAAGTTTAAGGGAGTGGATGTTACCTAAAATTACATCAGCATTGCTTTAAAAACCTATATTAATAAACTACTTCAGTTTCTGAAACAACTCTCACTGTAAGGCCTTAGGTATTTTATTTTTCTGATGTAAAATAAGGCCTTAGTTTTATATAAAAAGTGTGACTAAGAGTTACGCTTAGTTTAAGTGTAACTTAATTTGCATAGTGTACACAATTCTACTGGTTTATAAGGCAGCATTTCAAAGGAGACATTTTGGCTATTGGAACTTTAATATCAGTGAACCACTATAACAACTACAAATACATATAAAGCACTAAGTGAAGGATATACGATATATTCACACTCATGGAGCCCAAAGGGTCTACTCATCCTCAAGTTATCAATTTTTGCAAATCAGTATATTAATTCACATTTTAAATTAATTGTATTTAATATTTAGCTGTTAGACTGTTGCTGCATGGAACAGGATGAGAAAAGGTTCATAGAAATATATCCACAGTCAAGTTTAGGCAACTATACACATCTGCTCTGCCTGGATTCTGCCATTCATGGTAACCTAAAAGAGTCCCAAACCTCATCTCTCAGACATTCTGTTAAACAAAGTCACAGACTTTGCACTCACCATGAAAAAATTAGGCTCAATTGAACATATAGGCCAGCTACTCGTGCTTGCTTCATTTCCATGTAATATCTAACATATAGATGCTATTTAACAAAAATTGAATTCATTAATACATCAGCCAATATAACAATATTGTTTGTTGATTAAGTTCTCAGTTTTTTTCCCTGGCCTAAAGTGATCAAACTAAATCTCAGATGGTTTTTTTATTGCTTTACTTTCTCAGCTGTTTTTTAAACTATCATTTTTCTGTAGATAATTGGGTAAAAGGAAAGGCTTCTGAAACTATTGTCTTTTTGGATTTTTTTCTTTTATAAATTCTTACTCGAGCATTTCTGCTATTCAAAGGGACTGTGACCATCCCTCCTATTGAAGGGCCATGCTCAAAGAAAACAATGAAAAACACAATCCTACAACCACCATGCACGGACTTCTCTTTACTTGTGTGAATAGGGCTTGGCCTGTAGGATCCTGGAGGGTAATTTTATGACTTTTTGGACATAGCCTCACTGTCCTGCCTAAGCACAGCAGACTGTGAGGCACAGCAGACTATAGGGCACAGCCCATTTACATCTGTGTTAGCAGACAATGGCTCTGTTCCTGCTAATGTAGTCACTGAGAATTTTGCCATAAACTCGTATTAGTGCAATTCAGATGTGCTACTGAAATAAATGTGATGTATATTTTCCATTATATGATTACTGGATTCAGTTCTGGTCAATTAAAGCAGCCTGCCCAGGGCTATCAACAGGGTAATGACTAATGTCAATAGGCAATCCTTACTGACTTATGCTGGCTGTCTGTAAAAAAAAAAATAGAAAAGAGGTAGTCACATTCATTTGCTGCCTTCAGTCACATGTATACCAAGAATATATAACTGGATGGAGCTGAAGTATTGTGTCCAAGGAGAAACTGACAGAGGAAACACACATTGCTAAGAACATGTCAGACCTGGACAACACACTGAACGAGGCCCTGGTTCAAGGTGGAGAGTTCAGCTGTAGCACTGCCCACATCACCTGTGAAAGGCCATCCGGCAGCACTCTGTCACTTCACAAGACAGACAAACTAGATCAGAGCCTTGCAGCACAGCAAAAACAGGCACAAAGGCAAAAAGGGGCCTTGACAGGCTGGATAGATGAGCAGAATCCAACAAGATGAGATTTAACAAGTCTACATCCCAGGTCCTACACTTTGGCCACAACAACCCCCTGCAGCGCTACAGGCTGGGGACAGAGTGGCTGGAGAGCAGCCAAGCAGAAAGGGACCTGGGGGTGCTGGTCGACAGGAAACTGAACATGAGCCAGCAGTGTGCCCAGGTGGCCAAGAAGGCCAATGGCATTCTGGCCTGTATCAGGAATAGTGTGGCCAGCAGGACTAAGGAAGTCATTCTTCCCCTGTACTCAGCACTGGTTAGGCCTCACCTTGAGTTCTGTATCCAGTTCTGGGCCTGTCTGTTTAGGAAAGATGTTGAGGTGCTCAAACACGTCCAAAGAAGAGCAACAAGGCTGGTGAGGAGTCTGGAACACAATCCTATGGAGAGCAGCTGAGGGAGCTGGAATTGTTTAGCCTGGAGAAGAGGAGGCTCAGTGGAGACCTTATCACTCTCTACAACTGCCTGAAAGGAGGTTGTAGCCGGGTGGGGATTGGTCTCTTCTCCCAGGCAACCAGTGACAGAACAAGAGGACACAGTCTCAAGCTGTGCCAGGGGAAGTTTAGGCTGGACATTAGGAAAAAATTCTTCACAGAAAGAGCGATTTGCCATTGGAATGGGCTGCCCAGGGAGGTGATGGAATCATCATCCCTGGAAGTGTTTAAAAAAAGACTGAATGTGGCACTTAGTGCCATGGTTTAGTTGATGAGATGGTGTTAGGTAATAGGTTGGACTTAACGATCTCATAGGTCTTTTCCAACCTAGTTAACTCTGTGATTCTGTGAAAAGGACAGATAAAAGTGTTTGTGTGTGTGTGTGAGCACTTGGAATTAGCACAAGTACAGCAAAACAGCTCCAGTGCCAGCCAGGGTTTTGGAGCATATGTGGCAGGCAGCCTGAGGACAGCATAAGAGCAGCTGGGCTTGGATCCTGCTATGGAGGTAGAAATTCAGGATAGAGAAGCTCCTGGTGAACTTCATATGGGTCCCTGGCTCCCTCCGCTCTCCTTTCAGCTAGCTCCTGACATACCCACATGGACCCTCAATGCTCTAGAGCATGAGATATCCTCTCTTTTCCCATCCTAGCTGGGCACTCTTCCAGTAGGTTCCATCTCTGAAACAAAGACACTTCCCCACACTCCAGTTCCTCTCCCAGTTCCTTCTCTCACAGTTTTGATGTCACCCTAGAGACTGTGCTAAGCAGTGTGGGAGTAAAGATGGGCATCTTTCACGCTCCATTGTTTTGAAGCAGGAAATAGCTGCAGAAAAGCCTCTTCTCAGCGCACCCAGGCTGATGACATGGGACTGGTGGGATCTCTTCTGGTCAGAATGTAACCCTCACTGGAACAATCAGCAATTTGGACATCCGAAAATTATTTTATTAAACAACAGTTGTTAATCAGTGGGAGGTCTTTTTCCACAGCCATTCTTCACAGCCGAAACATTTCCATGTTTCCTGTAATACTTGTGCTTACTCACACATTGACAAATACAAGGAAAAAACCTCAGATCTGTATGACAGATTTTTGGAACTGCCAAAATAATCTCTTTGAATTCTGCAGCCACTTGACAGCAGGAGTCAAGGAGGAGACTGTTGAAAGCAAAAACTTGTATTTATTCACTGGTGTTTTATTGCATTTCTCTCCCAGAACAGGATACCTATCATATTCTGCTAAAAATACATTATCCAACAAACAGACCACAAACCCCGTTAAAGTTTAAAAGTTTCCAAGTCCACTTTTCAGTACCCAGCCTATAAGCCTGACAGCAGCAGAAGGGATGGTCCTTCGCTGTTCAGCCAGAATTTAATACACTCAGGCATGTAGGACAAAAGCTCTGCCAGAGGACATCTTCTGCAGAACATCCCGCCATCTTGCAACTCACACGTTCATATGTGCAAAAAATCTCAGGCTGAGTCTGGCCTCCCTGGCTGTAATACATTACAAGAAAAGAGATCCCTACGTCAAAACGCCCAAAAGTTTAAACACCTGAGAAGTAATAAGTAGTATAATTAAGAGTTATTAGTATTAGTCTCTAATTACTTAGGGAAGAAGTATTGTGCTGGTTGGGCACAAGGTCATGTGTCACTAACTCATGAAACTTTCCTCCTCCACTCCACATTCATTGTTCAGAGGCTGGCAGCAGGGCTTGTTCACACTTCTGTCCATGCAAGGAACAGGTCTGCTCATTGACCAAAAGGTCATGACTTCAGTGGAAGTGATTATCCTCTCCCACATTTATCAATTTTGAGGCATGGAAGGAACAAGCATTTCATCTCTAAGTAGACTTGGAAAGAAAGATATAAGCCTGGATATTTTACAAAGGATTGGCTGTAGCACAGAGCTGAGACTGGGCATAAGCAGCAGAGAGCCATAGACTGCAAAAGATGGCAGCCCTGTGATCTGCACTGCTGGTGGCACGGGCTTGCGAAACTGTTTGCTGCTTGACCTTGCTTGGCCAGCTCCTGCTGGTGGGATCCTTGCTCCATTCACCAGGCATCCACTCCTAAGCAGGAGCAGCAGGCTGGACCGTCCCCCAGCTCTGCCTCATATTTGTCTTTTCCTTCTCTCTCATCTCTTTCCAGGGCAAGCCTAGTCACTCCATCACTCATCTCAGACCAGGCTGGCTGTGTCATTGAAAACTTTGAGTATGGGATGCTTTGGGGTCTACCTTGAGAGGAGAGCTCCAGACCATGTTCCACAGCAAACTGGCATCACTATGGGAGATCCAAAAAGGCCTGGAGCTTGGACATACCCATGGTGTGTCCTAGTGGCCTGCTAAGCAACATGTAAACATCATTTACATCCACTACACATGCCACTACACATCCCAGAGTGTGTCTGCTGTTCAGAGGTAATTTCACTCCCTCCATAACACACATGTCCTTGGGAGTCCAACTCAAAGACATGGGTTTTGCCAGCCAATGTTGAAAGTCAGACTTCAGTGTCCCATTGTAAATTTATTCCTTAGGCCAACCCATTCCCATTTGTGTAAAACAAATTATATTCTTCACCAGAGAAAACATTTCTGCAGTTTAGAGGCATACTGTACATCCTGGTAGCTAGATGTGCATAATGGGTGCCACTGGCCACCACCAAGCTTTCATGGTGACCTCAGCAGGATGAGTAAGCAGATCCTGAATTTTCCATGCAGCAAAGAACAATATCTTTCACTTTGCAGCTTTCTTTTGAGACTCCCAAGAGAGCAATTCTTGGTTTTTACCAGGCTCTTTCCAATTGCCATAGAGTTTCCCCCTAAATCTCTGTAACTCCTACCTTATCTACACAAGAAAGGAAGGAAACATAAAATGTACAAAGTGACACATTCAACTGTCTTTCTTCTTAACTAAAAATGTGGGAAATCTGTGGTGGTAGAAAGGGGTGAAAACATATCAGTGTGACAGTGACATGTCCTTGCAAGCCTCCTGCCTTTGCAAGCCTGCTCCCCTTCTACTGCTACAACTGGCCATGAACATGGATGCAATAGGAGCAGCTGTTTCAGATTCCCTGGTTTGTCCCATTATATCTCCTAGTGGGTCCTCTTGATGCAGACCCCTATGATCAGCAACACAGAGAAGATTAGATCTGAGCTGATACAACAGCTCATTGTGCGATGAGGTGTATTTGGCTCCTGCCAGTCAGTGTCATGACATGTCATGTCCATGGGGGTACTGCATGTGCATTAGAATGGCCATGCTGAACTCCCACAATGCCCAAAACTCATGTACTGAATTTTCCCTCTTTGCCTCCAGCCATCTCTGTTCTGCTTCTTGCTAAGTCAATTAGTATCTACCACACTAGCAGTAAAGGGCCCTTGGGAAAAAGGAAACCAGGGAGTAGGCTGGTTGTTCCTGATCTAAGCTTGCTCTGTGCCAGTACAGCATATTTTCTAGAGTGTTTTTTACAATTCAGTTTAAATGACTCAGCGAAGGGGTTTTGTATAACTTCTGACCACAGCCTAACAGTTCTCACAGGAGGTAATATTTCCTAGTGTTTGGCATGAGCTTTCCTCCCTTTCATCTTAGCACTTGTGCTCCTTCAGCAATCTTTATCCATGTCTTTTCTTTCTTTGTGCTTACAGCCTACAACTTTGTAAGTGGTTACTGGATCCCTCAACTTCCACTGGACCCTTCACCACACAGTGTAATATATCACATTCATTACTGTTATGCAAGTACCTAGACAGACAAGCTTTATCTAGCTGTCCTAATCTTTCCCATAAACCAGTCCTTAAATTCCAACAGCAGTTGGAGTTATTTTATGTGAATTCCCTCCAGTTTGTCAACATTGATCTGCAATGCTCCAATCTCTGAATAATTGGATTGTTGCAGTGCTGACAAGGTGTCACCATTTTCTTTTTTACAAGTAACAACTACTCATTTTTTGCATGTTACTAATTGCACTTAATTCTACCTCTGTTTTTTTCCCAGTTCCATTATACTTTCTATATTACAATTTTGTGGTAAGCAGCACCAGACACAATTGGATTCCTTAGACTGTCAGCAGCAAAGATAATTACCATAAATATTTAAAACACAGCAAACTATGCTGTATGAAACAATTAAAAACCTTTCAAAAGCCTCCTCTCTCTAACACAGTTTCCTGGTAAACTGAATTTAAGTGGCAGCAAAGCAACCAAACCAAAACATTGCCTTTCATTTCTGTCCCTCCTCTCTGCTCTATATTCTTGCTCCTCACAGAGTGAGTAGATATTTGATTAGGTACAGATTTAAACACAAAAAGGTTTTCCAAGCCTCCGTTCCAGTTCTGAGCAATTACACATTTGCTGGGTGTAACTCACTGCAGGGTCGCCCAACTGGAGAGCAGAACAGAGAAGGCTCTTTACAAAAACAAAAAAATATATTCCAAGTGTTTCACCTCACAAGGAAAAATGTGCTTCTCTCCAGAGATCTGGGGTTGTTTGTGTCATTCAAGGGCTGAGTATTTCCCTCTTGCTGGCAGACTGGCAAAGAGGAGGAGGGCTCATGCTGCAGGGTGAATTAGAGATGTCCTGAGCTGACACCAGCTTTGCATAGGAGCTCTTTAGGGCTCCACCAGTGTCACCTAATAGTGCTGTCTGCTGGACACCAGACCCTTGTGCTTGATCTCAGGTATAGGAAGCAGGAGGTACTCACCTTGTCTGCTCTCCAGCAGCAGTGGCAGCAAAATAACTCTGCAATCAGGGCAAAAAGTCTCAGTCACATGCCCAGGTCTGCCCTCAAAGCAGCCTTTCTAAGAGAGAATACAGTTGTTAAGGCTGGTAGTCTTTTGGTGACACTGCAATGCTGTCCCTGAGGAGCTCACCTGGAGAGAATAAAAGTTAGTATTGGTCCTTCAGATCTCATATAATCAAGATTAAATGTGATTTTATTAACACTAAAACCAAGTCTAGAACAACAAGCTAACTAGCTCTGACTAGATGACACCAAGTGGTCATAGCAAAATTTACATTTATTATTACTGGAACACTTTGCAAAAGTTTCACCCTTTGAACTGGAGTTTTGCAGCATTGCCATTTGAACAATTTTATTTTTTATGTGGGAGCCACTAAGTCTGGATATTTTGAGTCTAGGAAAAGCACTCAATCTGTTAAAAAATACAAGGGAAATAGTTCAACAAGAATTGCTACCATACTTAGAAGTTAACTTACTGTATATTAGCAAGATACAGTTTTTTAAGTACTAGTTATTAAGTTAATTAATGGTTAATTAAATGCTTAATAACTAGGCTGTGTAATAGCGCTGATATAGAAGTAAATTAAAATGCTCCTATTACTAAAATGTCAGAGGTCTTCGGATAAGGCGTTGTGTGGTCTACTCAAACCAATTGAAGAATAAAATAGCAGCAGATCAGTTACACCATTATTTCAGAACAAGTGTTTATCACTCCCAATGCTCTCAGGGTTATAGTATGTCTCACAAGAGATATCTAAATATGGCTTTACTAGACATGGTACTTATTGATGCAGGAAAAGAGATATCAGTGGTGCATTTTCTCACCCTTTACAACTCTGTATATGATGTAGAGCTATATGAGCAAACATCAAAATGTATTTGTAAAAGTTAGTCATCTGCTGGAATGTGTTCTGCTAGGATGTTTTCTTTTCTTGCTTAGATGACCCCATGAAATACTTGCCTAGTCATTTGCCAGTAGCCATGAAACCCCAGCAAAACATCAGCCAACCCAAGACTGGAAAACTGGTTACACTGAAAAATAGCTCAATAGGTTCTTCCATTGTTTCTGACGGGCTTAAATTTTTCCCCATTAAAGAGTCTTAACCCATGCAGGCACACATGGGAAAAAGAAAACGGGTGGTGATAGGAAAGCAAATGTTCTCTATACACACAGGAAAAGGGAAGGCGAGAAGCAGGTGTGTGGACCAAGGTGTGCTGTGGACATGTGTACTTTGTACTACCCCTGACCCTGGCAGTGAAATTCTGTTGTCCTTCCATACAGAGTTATCATCCTCTCTAAATATCTCCTGTATTGACTCTGATCCCTGAACAAGGCATGTTCTGAATTGAAAAACTGTGACTGAACAAGAGGGTAAAGACAGAATGAAACACGAAAGGGAGCCATCCCCTTACTTCCTGAGCTTTAAAAGTGGGCTAAACAGCCTGTCTCTGTCTCTGACATGGCAGCAGCTTGCTGCATCAAGAGGATTTACTCCCCTGATAGCTACGCGGGCCTGCTCCACACAGTGCAGGGCTGTTTCATCAGTGACCACTTTATAAACATCCTATGTTAAAAATATCCTGTGCCTCCCCATTGACTGGAATGCACCCCAATTTCTCATGATTCACCTTGCACCTTGGGCTGTGATTCCTGAGCTCTCCAAGTTGCTTTCTGTCATGCTCAAGTCCTCACTGCTATTGCCTGTTCATCTAAATTTTAAATAAATTTATACGCTCTATTTAGCATCACTCCAGTAGTCTTCTTACTTCCCATTAAAGATCAATGCAGAAGAAATCAATGGACTAAACAACAATTCCCTCAAACACTCCACTCTAGACCATAAAGCATTGCTGGCACTTCCTCTTTATATCTGGTCTGTTAGCTGTCTTTCTCTCTTTACTGCAGTGTTTTTATCTGAGATAATTTTAATTAGCAGAATGTTAAGATTCCTGGTGAAATTCTGCATGGAAGTGTGGTCCTGAAAACCTAAATATGTATTACTTGTGCTATTTTGTGTTTTGCTGTATGGAACAAATGAAATGTTGTTTTATTAATATCACAAGTGATGGTCCCACAGACTCACAGAGCACAAGGACTCTGGCCTTTTTGTAACCACAGCAAAAGTCTCAGTCTATACGGAACTGTGCCCTGAGCCCTGCAGGGTATCCTTTGCAGGGGTACTGACCAAATCCAGATACTTTGAAATGCCTCCAGCAGGGCACTTGCTCTGTATGGCAATCACCTCTCCTTACTCAACACCAGCAGGAAGATTTTCCCTTATTCTCCTTACTGTCAGACTCCCTCACACAGCAGGAAGGTTTGGTCCCTCTGGCAGCCGAGGAAGAGCAGCAGCAGGGAGGTTTCTGTAGCTCATCCATCTCACCTCGCTCTTCCCTGACAGAGCCAGTGGGCAGCAGCTCCAGCTTGGAATTCCCCTATCAAAGAAGAAAAATCCCCACTGATTGCAGGAACCCAAATCTTCCACAAAGATGGGTGGGTGATGGAGTCCAAGTGCTACTGCTGTGACATGTCACCTCACAAAAAAGGCTCATATATGCTGAAGTACCTCAGTGTGGAGCTTCCAGCCAGCAGGAGCTCCAAGGCTGAGAGGAACATTTTGACAGCTTAGGGACATGGACATACCTGGTAACCCTGGAGGCACCCAGGGTTTACAGCACCTATTCTTAGGCCCAGAAGCAATTTAAAGGTAATACAAGAGATAAACCAGCAGAGCTATTGTAATATAACTTGGAAAATACTGGAGCTAATCTGCACTGGGGAGCACCTGCTGAGCCTGGAAAATCAGTATGGTGAGTCTGAGCAGATGTCACACACAACCATCACATTGTTGGCATCCCTCACGTTGGGACCCCTGTGCAATCCCCGTGAACCCTGAAAGTGCCTAAAAAATCCACCAAAGTGTTTCAGAGATTCTGCATGCACAGGAACAGGGAAGGCAGATAAGTCTGACTTGAACAGACTACCAGAAGAAGTGAGGAGAGAATATGGTATGAAAAAAAGGCAGGGGTGAGGGAGGGCTGGGAAAGGACCAAGATAGTGAAGGCAGAGTATTTTCAGGCAGTGTAGAAATGAGTGATCCAGAGGGAGCAACAGGATCAATGTGGACAGTGCTATTAAGCAGAAGGACGAACTGAACAGCTTTCTAAAAGCCCAGAACCAGAGAGAGGAGACATGCTTGGGAAGCCAGGCAGGAGCCTGAACAAAGTGTAGTCTACCTAGCGGAAAAGTCAGATTATTCTCTGCTTTTGTAGGAAGATCTGATATCTGCACTTGGAGACAACCTTTAAGTCTAAGCAAACAAGAGGGCAGAGAAGGCACCAGCACTATAAGCCTTTCTCATCAAGACTGGAAGAACTGATGGCCTCAGTCTTGTTCAAGGAAGCAGAGAAGACAAGAGCTTTAAGAAAGAAAAAAAGTTCAACATTGACTGTGTAAAGGACAAAGATGGGACAAGGACATAGAAATAGGGAAAATCTGTCAAAAAAGACAACATGTAAAAGCCACTCTGTGACTGGGAAGTCATTGCTAGAAACTGGGTTCTGTGAGCTGCAGTCCATAAGACATCATCAGGTTGTTCCAAGACACGGAGCTGGAAAAGAGAAAGGGAATATGTCTCATGAAGAGCAGAAGAATATAAAGTGATAATCAGAAAGGAAGCTAAGGAGCAAGGCTTGCAGAAGGCCATTGCAGTGTTCCGAGCAGGAGCAATGGCCCAAAAGAAGAGAAAATTTCAGAGACCTAAGATTTGGCTCAGAAAATGAAGCTAAATTCTTCAGTTAAAAAAAGCATTCCATGGTCAGAAACAACACACCAGTGGCTAAGCTGGGGACAGGAGGTAGAAAACATGAAATAACTGTGCCTGGTTTATCCTTAACACCTAGATAAAAACACCTGGGGACCTCATGGTGTTTTTACAGGGTGAGTGTGCATTGGCTGTGGTTCCAGATGGGTCACAGAACCATAGAAAGGATAAGGTTGGAAGGGACCACTGTTTATCATCTGTTCCAAACCCCTGGCTCAGGCAGGGTCCCCTAGCAATGTTACTTTGAAATGTGTTCAGACACCTTTTGAATATATCCAGGGAAGGAGACTCCTAAGTTCAAGGCCTGAGGAAGTGCCACCAGCCATCTCAGGTTCTGTGACAGAGGTCAATAAAGGAACAGCATGAGTCTGAAAATGGCACTCCTGCTCCTTGCAAAGGTGAGCATCAACACCCACACAGAACCAGCAAGCACCAAAAGCAAAATGCTCTCTCAGTAATTGTAAATATGCTTTGGTTAATATCTGCCATAAAAAATGAAACACAAGAAAACAACTTACCAAGAAAGAGAAAGCACTTAGCATTTTGGAAAGCTTTCAGTCTGCATAGAATTTTTCATCTCTTGTACCACAAAGAACAGTGAATATTTTTTAAGTCACTGACAATTAGACTGACATGTCCTCAGAGCTGCAGAGCTTTCCTCTCAGTCAGATCTCTTTTTGCTGTAATATGACATATTTATTTTCAACCATGTATATAAAAAGCAAACAAAAAATTAACACAGAATAAACTTAATTAGAAAGATGTTAAATAAAACACTATTAAAGTCATATTTTGAAGGAGACAAAAAATATTATCACCACAAATCAAAAATACCTTATCAAAATTGTTTTCTTTTAGAAGTAAGATTATTGGAATTAGGCCCGGCTCCTACAGAGAGACCTCTTCGATTTCTTTCTTGAAGCAAAACTCATATCCAGTCAACACAGGTTTTCCTAATTAGGCTCAGCAGGATCAAACATGATATTAAGCAAAGAGTCACAAAAATACTTGTTTAAGCACAGGCAGCCATACGACACAAGACTGAGCAGAATGAAACAGAGGCAACTTCTCTCCCTTGGACAATGGCTGGCAAAAGGAACTTTCTGTAGTTTAAATGAAATGTTCTCTACATGGATACACATTTATGGCAGTATGTAAAACTTTCATTTTGGGGAAAAACAGTTTCTCTCTTTGTCTTAAAATCCTGATCCAAACTGTTTTGTGGTGTAAGGCTCTTAACTGGACTTAAGTCTGCTTAATTTGGGTACAAATTTTACCAGTTGAGTACTCATTTTGACTCTTGGAATGTTTTTTTTAACTGAAGAATTTAGCTTCATTTTCTTATATTTCAGAGACTTGGAAGATGTTTTCACTAATAATTTTCTTTTTCCAGAGATCATGACTTCTTCTACTGACAAGCAGATGTGTAGTGTATCCTTTTACTTAGCTTTGCAGGATCAGTAGTTTCAAAGTCCCTTCTAAGTGCCAATAATGACTACTATTACTGAGGAAGTTTGCTAAAATACCATGGATCTATCCAGAATATCTGGTGTTGCTTATTTCTATTGTATGCACAGTGTATATATACAGGAGTATTTTTAGAGCATTGGGTGATATGCTTTATTATTAACAGCTAGGTTTGAAGCCTGAAGGTGATACTGTATTTTCTCTTATAAATAAATCTTGGCTAAAACCTTAGCATTCCCTTAAAATTGTTTCCTTCCTAACTCTCCGGAAAATATCTTCATTTTTATCTTATAAGAGCAACCAACAACAAAATGCAAATAATGATAATTCTCCAGTTTTGTGCAACCAAAAAGCACAAAAGAAGACCCATTTGGAGTGAAAACATAAAAGAAATAAAGGAAAATTCTGAAAAAAAGAGCTGACTATGAAAAAGGAATTGGAAAAAAAAATTTAATTCCTCTAGTTCAAAACCCACCAAGATTTTACCAAATAATTCAACATTTCGACATAGGATGTGTTTATCCAGCCTTGCCACACTTGCTAGTGAATTAAACCATGTTCCACCACTGTGAAGATTTATTTAAACAGAAATGAGTTTCATTGAGAAAGCTGTGATTATGCGCTCATTTTTACAAGTACTCTTTCTATTATAATAGGATAGTTTTAGTCTTGCTACAGATCTGTGGATTTTAATACAGCTACCTCCAAAACAGATTAAAGTTCAGTATTCACCTTGTGCAGAAAACTGTGGGACTAGATTCTGTATATTTGTGTGAGGTAATTAAGTGGCCTGATTTCCATTAATAAAGGAAGTGCCCTAGTTCCCATTAGAACCATTGAAGTGGTTCATTAAGATGACTAAAGTTAGAGAGTTCTTAAATCTTGGCCCATAGTCTTTGGAGAAAACACAGAGCCAAAGCCAAGGAGATGTTCAGTGAAACTTTAAAATGCACACTGATGCCCTAATTCTCCACTGCTGCATGTCTCCTGTGGTCATGTACAGCTGGGTACAGTCCTCATAAAATATTACCAGTCAAGAATTTTGAACATGTGCAGAAAATGAGGATCTGGCTTTTTCAGAACATATATGCTGAGTATCAGGCAAAATGCTGTCCTTACCAAGACCCTTCACACAGTAACTTCAAACTGTTAGCAGGCAATTACTATTTCCATTTTACTGACAGGAGTCTAAAATAGAGGGACAAAGCAAGCTAGGCTGGATGGAGACGTCCAAGAAAATTAACAGAGTTAATTTTTTGAGTGGATTAGTTAAACCACAAACAATTCTATATAGACATCAATTCAAAACTGAAGCTGCTTTTATTCCATTCAGTGTTATTTCATTCTGAAAGTGAATTAATTTAGATCAAATTGCAGGCAGTACTTTAGTGAATAAGAGCATGCAAATTGAGGTACAATACAGTTCACAGACACTTTTAATTTACTTTTTTTGTTAATTTAATTAATTGTCTTGAGTGCCTGAGCTCATATAGGAAGTGTGCCAAGGTGCAAAGAGTTAAGGATGAGGCTCTCAACTGCAGGGTTTGTGCTTTCCTGCAGCCCTTCCTCGGGGTGTTGTTCAATCACCCTAGTTATCACCAGACAGTCGGAGCCAGAGGAGGTATTCCTGTCGTTCCATATCACCTACGATGTAGTGACAGCTCTTAGGGAGAGAATTTCATGCATTGAATGGGGGAACTGGGCAAATATGCAGCACCTATTGACTAGGGGCCAGGAGGAAGCACTCGACCCGGGAGGGTGCATTCATTGACCTCTGTAGGCACCGAAAGGAGAGAAGTAGTGTGACACGTTACAGGGGATACAAGGGTATGTTTTCAGTGATCAGCTAAAAACCTAGTAGTCAATTTCACTACTTGACCAAGATCAGATTTGCAGAGGTGTCACTCAATGATAAACATTAAAAGTTGCTACTGAAAAAGGTCTATAAATACCCACTGCATCTTCCTTCCTCCTTTTTTTCAACCATCTTCTGCTTGAAATTTTAGTTTATTATAGAAAGTCTTTGTGCACTTTTTATCCTTCCCAGAAGTGAAGTAAGCTGAAGTGATGTACTGGAGCTATTGCATCCATCTCAGGGCATTGCAATTTTATCTGTATCTACGGGGTTATTGTACTACCACAGTAATCAACTGTGGATCAGCCCCTACTGTGACCCACGTAAGAATTACAACTCAGCTAATAGTAAAATACTCCTCCATGATGCAAACATGCATGGAATGCCATGCATTCACTTCCACCCGTGTGCAGCCACTGTCTAGGCAAAGACATACGTTTTAAAGTCTCTCCACCTTTTTTGAACATTATTTCCTTCATCTTCATGACACGTGGTTTCCTCAGTTCTCTGCTCTAACTAGAGTCTGTCCATCCCCCTTGGTAAGAATATGGCCAGACATAATCTTAACCTTCTACTTACAATCACATCGGAGAAGAAAAAAAATCAAAAAGGATTTTTCTTTTATTTTCCTGGCAGTTAGTGACGAATCCAACAGCAACAACAAAAAACAAACCAGCATTATCGTCCACAGTCCATGAATGTGAATTGCCTTTCTCTGCTGTTCTTAAGAGCTTCCTAATAGAAGGTAACTTAAACTAATAGAAGAGTTATCCCTAAGAGGCTGAATGAAGGAAATGGGAGGCAAACGTTTGTTTACAGCGAGAGGGTAAAGTATTAAAAAGCNCCAAACTACAAAACCACAAGAAACCAAAACTGAGGGAGGGAGTGGGAGCTGCCTGACCTCCTCTCGCCGGCCCCGGGCCGGGACAGAAACCCTGCGGAACGGGGAGCCTCCGCCTTCTGGGGCTGCCTCTCCCAGGGAAAAGCTGCTCGGGAAGCGAGGGTCGCCACCCTGCTCTCCCTGCCGACGGTGGGTGAGGACGGGGGCTGTTCCGCGGCCTCCAGGNCCACGTAAGAATTACAACTCAGCTAATAGTAAAATACTCCTCCATGATGCAAACATGCATGGAATGCCATGCATTCACTTCCACCCGTGTGCAGCCACTGTCTAGGCAAAGACATACGTTTTAAAGTCTCTCCACCTTTTTTGAACATTATTTCCTTCATCTTCATGACACGTGGTTTCCTCAGTTCTCTGCTCTAACTAGAGTCTGTCCATCCCCCTTGGTAAGAATATGGCCAGACATAATCTTAACCTTCTACTTACAATCACATCGGAGAAGAAAAAAAATCAAAAAGGATTTTTCTTTTATTTTCCTGGCAGTTAGTGACGAATCCAACAGCAACAACAAAAAACAAACCAGCATTATCGTCCACAGTCCATGAATGTGAATTGCCTTTCTCTGCTGTTCTTAAGAGCTTCCTAATAGAAGGTAACTTAAACTAATAGAAGAGTTATCCCTAAGAGGCTGAATGAAGGAAATGGGAGGCAAACGTTTGTTTACAGCGAGAGGGTAAAGTATTAAAAAGCCCTCCAAAACCCACAACTCCCTAAGACTTAAAGTCTGAGTGCCTTCCACGTCCAGTAAAGAAACTCGGGACAATACTGGATCCTCTTGAAGAGAGCTGCTGAGCAAAACTTCAGCTGCTTCAGGAGGCCACGCACATTTTTAAAATAGTCTTTAAAACTTCTAACTATTTAATCTTAAATGGGTAACAGCGACGTGTAAAAGAGGCAATCCTGAAATCTCAGGGGAAAAGAAGTTTCATTTTCGGGAATGGAGCAGACGACAATCGCTTCTCTACAGGAGCCAGCCCTATAGATTTATCGAGAATGTCCTGCCTTGCTTATTTCTCCAATTCTGGAAGCCCCTCCACAGCTCAGCCACTGGCGGGGGGCACCGGCCCCACTGCGCCCCGGAGCGCCGCCGCCCGCCCGGGCCTGGCCCCGTGTGACCCAGGAGGGCACGTCTCACCGCCGCCTCCAGGGCCCCGCAGCCACACCGAGCACCACGGTTTCCAAGAGGATAAAGGAAGAAAAAAAAAAAAAAAA
>WEIV01015185.1:107131-138209 GCA_013390005.1 Calyptomena viridis
CGTGGGAAAGCGCCTCAGAGAGGGTTTGCTCTGCTGGCGGTGCGGTGCTGGAGCCCCCCCCCCTCCCGGATTTATTTATCTCTGCCCCTGCCCGGGCCATAAGCTGCGCCGCGCCCAGTGCTCACGATGAAGCGACCTTGCGAGGAAACTACCTCAGACAGCGACATGGACGAGACTATAGACGTGGGGAGCGAGAACAACTACTCGGGGTAAGTGGGGCACCCCCAGCGTCTCCGCCGGTGGCGCGGGCTGGGGTGCGCCCCAGGAGGGGGAAGGGAGAGCGGGAAACCCGGCCACCCCGTCGGGTGGGAGGAGGTGGCCCCCGGAAGGCAGAGCTAGGTGTTGTTGTGCCCCCCTCTAGGTCAGCTGGTAGCTCTTTGATAGCCCACCAAAAATTAGCCCCGCCGTCTGACTTCCCGAGCCTCGAAATTCTGCGAAGCACTCAAGCAGCTTGTGAGCCACTGGGCTGCCGTTCATTAGGTCCTCTGAATTAGCCGTTTTCAGTCAGACCTTTTCCAAAATCGGTCCTGAGCAGGCCGAACAACCTAAGGGAACCGGCGTCAGTGGGAAATGAGCCGTGGAAAGCAAGTAGGGATCCACAGCAGTTGAACTTCGGTAAACTCGCCGTGCGAGCCGAGAGCGAGCGAGTGGTGGTTGCCCGGGGAGGGGCGGGCTGGGCTCGCTGCGGGGACGGCAAGGGGCTTCAGGGCTCATACACCGGACCGCCTCTCGTCCGCATCAGTGGTTAAAGGAGTATTAAAAGCTACTGGAATTTTTTCACTCTCTTGTGATGAAATAAAAGCCTGCTCGTACTCGTGGGTAGTATAGTTTTAACAGTGGCTTTTGAATTCTGCTCCCCATGCCGAATAATGCAGCAGACCCGGACTGTGCAATTGGCATCTTGCTTGAGCATCTACTGTCTCGCGTAGCAATGGGCAGGAACATCAAAATCCAGCAGGCCTGGCAGAGGTTGTGTCATAGTGTACATGCACTTACCAGTTCTGTTGGCATATAGAGATGGTTCACGTGGGTTTGGGCTCGGTTCTTCAGCCTGCACTTGGTAGGCAGGGCTTTATATGCAAAGAAAATGAAGTCCACTCTGCTACATAGTGAACTGTCTCCAAAAAGGGATTTTATTTCCAACAGAGTGTTCTGTCTATTAAAAATATATGCTGGGGCAGTCGAAACTGAAATGTCTCTCTCTTTAAAAATAAATACTGTGCACTGGAAGGCAAGTTTTCTAAGCATTGAAAATAGCATGAGAAGGACTGTGCATATGTAATGCGGTGACCTAAGGCGTCTTCAAAAAGCGTTGTCAAGTTGTGCAACACCTGACGTACTTTTATTGTTTCACAGGCAAAGTAATAGTTCTGTCATTCGATCAAATTCCCCAACAACAACATCTCAGATCATGGCCAGAAAGAAAAGAAGAGGGGTATGTTGCATTTAATTCTTTTTACCTCTGACAGTTTGCATGTGTGCTGTGCTTTTGCCCTTCAACATTTTTTATAAATTTAATGTGTTCTGTTTTTTTGGGAATAGATTATAGAGAAAAGGCGCCGTGATCGTATAAATAACAGTTTATCAGAGCTGAGGCGGCTTGTGCCAACTGCTTTTGAAAAACAAGTAAGCCTTTTTTTTTTTTTAAATTCTGTATCTCATCTGGCAATGTTAGTTCTCTTGTAAATCTCATTAAAATAATATTGTATATGTCCTGATCTGGCACAAAGCAGGCATTTCAATAAAATGCTTTGTTGTGGCAAAACTATTAGAAACATAATTCATTATAAAGCTGAAAAACATTTCCATTCTTTGGCTTGTTATTCCCTTAAGGGTAACTGTATTCATATTGCCTCTGTTCTTTCGATGAATTCCAATAGTGGCTTTGTTGAAAATGTGCTTTGCTCTATATTAAAAAAAACCCCAAACCTACACAAACCAAACATAACTCCCCCAAACGTGTATGTAACTTAGCCTTCTGTCTAAATCTTTAATATAATCTCCTTTGCTGCTACTTTAAGAAATCTTTATTTTTAAGTCTTTCCATTGCAAACTAATCATTCCAGTTTTCTGAGAAGAGGACAGACAGTCTGGATTATTCACATTTTAAAATGACTCTTTAGAATCAGTTCATTAGGAGGGGAAATAGGCCCGTGTTGTGTGAGCTAGCAAAGTCAGTGATATATTCAGACTTGCAGTGAGAAAGTATTGAGCAGGAAAACTGGAAGAATCAAGCTAATTTTGGCTCAGCTCCTTGGTCATGAAATCTCAGACCAAAAGCTTAGAACACAATCTGTTCTGTAAAAAAAAGGGGGTTTGTTTTTGCCAGTCAAAGTAATTTTTCTTTTCAGTATTTTAATTTTTATTTTTTGAGCTTTGAGTCAATATTTAGACTTGTTTTTCTGGATGTGTCTGAAGATGTATGGATGTACGCAGTTAACTCTATGTTTCAATAAAAAGAAAATATCTGAAAATAAATAGCTTGACTTCCTTGTAATAGTAAAATAAAAAAACCCAGAAAGTAAAATCTGAGGGCAGGCTTGGGAGGTTCTGAATGTCTGTGGTAACTGTGGCAAACACCACACTGTATTAGACCCATTCCACCCCTGAAAAAGAGCTGGATTAAAAAAATATTTAAGTATTGGTGAGAGCATCACTTGTGTCACCTGTAATATGATTTTAGTAACTGGTAGTTGTAACTGTGCCCTTGTGTTGGTACTAGCAAAACAGTGACAGAGATATTTTCAGCTAGATAAACAGAGGCAAGAGACAACAGTTGTTTGTCCCATTTTATTGTTTATTTCTTGAAAACCACAAACATTATAAAACAAGTCCTACAGAGCCTTTGGAAATTACCCAGCACCATGCAGTTTTTAGCTATTAGTCACTCTCACTGAGACAGCTTGTACTGTGTCTCTGGAAAAGATGAAGTCCGAGAAAACTATAGTATGTAATTACATGAAAAATGGGGAATTCTGACCAAAAATTCACATGTGCACCAACCTTTGTAGGAGGAAAACATTGAAAGCAATAAGGGGATTGAAAAAAATGTATTGGCATAAAAATGAGCACGCGCTGCATTTGGATCAGAAAGTCACACCATTTTTCTGCAATATGCCAAGGACAAAGTAGCCAGCCCTTTTCCAGCTCCTTGACATTCAGCTCACTGGAGTTTCGCAGTTGGAGGTTTAGTTTCGCTTCCACCTCTCTCCCTCCCCAAATCACAGTGCTGCTCTCTAGAAATGAGCGTGGTGAAACAGGGCTGTGGAGGAGGATGTAAGCCTTGCCTAAGTCACACACGTTCAACCTGGGTGAAGCCAGCTGAGACAGTGAGGTGGCCTAGATGTTAACTAAGATTAAAAAATTGGCTTGCAGGATGTGATCTGCCGATGGCTGCAGCTTGTGCAGCCCTGGTTTTAAATGATGCCAAGGGATGATCTCTAGCACTGGAGTAACATTTTGTGTTGTCTGAGTGTGCTCCAGATACTGAAAGGAAGGCTACCAGGCAAAATAGTTTCATTTATAAGTTAATACATTAATACTACCTTTTTAGTTGTATTTTGTACTTTCTCAGTACTTATTGTAGCTCTGTGAACGACCTTCTGTATCAGAAAAGATTTTTTACTGACAGAGGAGCTGCACTCTTTCACAGTGCCTAGTCCTTACAAATTAGGCCTCTCACTAACTTAAAATACTGTGGACTGTGCAGCTGTTTTTTCAGTCGAGAATGAGAATGAAATATTCAGCAGCCAAATGACATATTGAAAATGAACAGGCGTTTGAGAGAGGGATAGTGCTGGGTGTGTGTCCGCAGGGACACCTACTGGTAATAGCACAGAAAGTAGCTTTGCAGCAGGAACTTCATCGATGACCAGACAGACCTGACCTGCCAGCTCTCTATTTGTGTTTGTCATTAAAAAAAAAGTCCGGGAAGTTACATATTTCTCTCATTTCATAAAGATGTCATCTCTATGCTACCTTCAAGGCCAGAGCTACACTGAGGTATAGCCCTAATAAAGCATAATTGTGCTGCTCCTGCTTGTATCACTAAATAGGAGACGGTTTTAGTCCTTCGACAAAGTCTGGGAAGCAGATGCTCACGAAAGAATTAAGCTGAGAATGTCCTAATGATAGGGGAAATTGAAACCATAAGGCTGAGCTCAGTGGAAAGTATATCAAAGTTTCTAGTAACTCGTAAGCCTTTATTTATGTGTGTCTCTTATCTCAAAGGGATCTGCCAAATTAGAAAAAGCGGAAATACTGCAAATGACAGTGGATCATCTGAAGATGCTGCAGGCGACAGGAGGTAAAGGTAAGGAGCCAACAATTTCTAGTATTTGGGGAAATCTCAGGAAAAAAAAAAAAGAAAGATGCCTTGAGGAGCTGTGATAGGCGTTTCCAGATTAAAGGAGTGGAAATCAATGCTAATGGCAGGATTGAACTCGTGGGAAAGAACTACTGGGACAAAAGAAGCACTTGACCCTGGGCTTGTGTTTGCTTTCATAACACTGTGGGAGTAAAGGCTTCATTCACAGACAGCCCAGTCAGAGATTTGTTTGGGGTTTCCAAAGAGCACTGAAATCTGCACAGGGAGACAAAACAAATACACAAACACCAAACATAAACAGGAGGTTTGTGGAAACAATTGTGTAGCACAAAACCAATGCTAAACCTAATTATCCAGCACCTATACTGAAGGAAGTGGATGGAGAGGAACTTTAATTTATGTTTAAATATTTTCTTTGTTCTGGAAAGACTTTTCAATGCCAGGTTAGACTGTCTCACTCACCAGAACAAAATCCAGTCTTGCTCTATACACCTCCAGGCAGGCAGCTAGCAGTGCTCTCTGCACTCATATTTTTATGCTACATTTGTGTGTCAGAGGCTGGGTAGCTCCCTGTTAGTGGGTGCTGGTGTGACGCAGTGGCTGCACTGGCTGACCCACTAGATCAGCCTGCTGCCGGGAGTTGAGTGTGCCTCGCTTGTGCAAGCTGACAGTCTTGAGGCTTAAGGCCAAATGATTTCAGCCACCCACGAGGTGTTCTGTGTAGTCATGATTTTGGAACTTATTTGGAGCGAAAAGCTTGCTGGCGTCCCATAAGCACAGTCCCACATCCCATGCCATCAACTGTGATCATTGTTCAAATTGTGGTAATGGAAACCAGCTGATTCTTATTCACCCACTATGCGATATAGGTAAAGGCTAGAAAAGAAGTTGCTGCTCTCTCTTTCTTAGTTTTATTGATTAAAGTTTTTAGCGCATGATTGAATTACTGCTTTTCTCTGTACCTTGCAGCAATTACAAAACTCAGCTTAGAATCAGTGTGCATGCCTAACAGCAGATGGCTATAGGAAAGCATGTTGAAGGCTGGTGTTCTGTTATTTGTGAAAATTAACACCAAGATGACATATGTCTTTTCTAAGTGTTAAGGAATTTTTTTCTAGGAGCCCATTTAAGCTTAAAATTTATGGGTACCTCATTCAATAAGAGATGAAAGGAATTTTATTGACCATCAGCTAACAGACTTCTTGATTCCTCAGAAAATGTGCAAAATTAAAAAAAGAAGTTAATGTGTATATCTAGAAAGTCCTTGAGAAAGCACTATTTAGTTGGTAAAGCTGCACTCTTGAAAGTTATGAAATGCCAGAATTGATCATGCTTGTGCAGTCTGGATTCGGATCCTCTATGTGTGCGTGTGAAGGTGCCATCTTTAATTGCGTGGTTGCATGCTGGCATTCCACAAGCTCTGTCTCACTTGGTGCACGGAGCAAACAGCACTGAGGGAAGCGGTGGCTTCACTTCATCCTCCCCATGTGACAAGTGGCTCAGCTATGCCAGCCTGATGCCCTCTCCACGCTGCACATTGTTCCTCTGAGGAGCTGCAGCAGCTCCCACCCCTCCGTTTTCTGTAATGACAGCAGGAGGACCAGGAGGTGTACCTAGTCAGAGGCCTAATTTAACAGGAAGCTTCCTTCCCCTGCTTCCCTGCCCAAAAAAGTATGTGGGGGATTTTTTTATAACTGGGTCAGGAGGCTCAGTGGGGCAGGGTCAAAGTGCCTGGGCTGGGAGCTGTGGGACGGAGAGAAGTGTTGGCGTAGCCCCGGCCTCCGTCTGCTGCTGGACAAGCTGGATGTTGTTAGAAGTCCCAGGTTCTGTGGAGTCATCTCTTCCTTGGTCGGCCACTGCTGCCATGCCTGTCCTGCCCTGGCTAACACCAGCGTGCCTGTGGCAGTGCAGGAAAGGATGAAGCATTGGAGTGTGGGGAGAAGCAATGCAAGCTTATTTCTGCAGCTGCCTTTCACACTATGGTCCATAGCAGCTGGCCCATCAGTATAATACCCGATAGTTCCACAAATACTACAACTTTACCTTCTCCTTCTGTCCCAGAGATAAGAGTAATCTCACTGCATGAACTGTAAGAAAAAGAGTTTAGAGAATTAGAACCGAGCAAAGTTTAAGCCTGTGTTTCCTGCTTGCTTAATATTTTACTTTGCAACCTAAGTAACAATTTTAAATATCATTTCTTAAAAGCGTGTTTTTAAAGTAGATGTTTGTTTTATTTGCAAGTGTAGTTATTCCCACTTTGTAATTCATCTTGTGAGCCAGATTTTTTTGTATCAGCAAAAAAATGAGTTTCATAATTTTTCCCATGGACAAAAGCAATTACTGCAGGAGGGAGAAATGGGTCCTGATACCCTTATGCTCTCCTGCATTGAGGGCTGGGGAGAACTTCTCCTCCTCCTCACGCAGAAAGGACACCTATATTGGGGAATGCATGGGCTTGGCAAATCAGGATGGTGTCAGCCACTGCTCAGCACAGACTGAACTCAGACTGAGGTGGGCACAGCAGAAGGAAGCCCGCTGTGGCTTCTGTCTCCTCTCTGCTTTTCTGAGCTGCCTGGGTGGGCAGGCAGATGCTTCCAAGGAGCTGTAGAGACTCCACGTTTCCACTGCCCTGACACAAGTGCGGGCAGTGGTCTCTTGTTCGAGTTGAGTTATTATTTTGGCCTAGGGCCAGGGTTTTTTGCTGACAGTGCAAGTATGCACAGGGAAGGAGTGATTTGTCAACAGTGAGTTGCTTGCTGAGACCTCCGTGTGGTTTTATTGCAGATTCACTGCAAACTTAGCTTGAGTGACTGACACCTGGTTCAGCAACATGGGTTTATATAACTCAAATGACCTGTTCCCTGGGTGCAGTGCAGGTGGAGTTACCAGAACAGCTGAAGTAAAACTGAGACTTCTCATTCATTACAAAACACTGGTGTGTACATGTGTAGGTGGTGGTGGAGGATTTCTTGAGTTTTGGAGGGAAACAAGAAACAACATTTTTAAGTCCCTCTCAGAGAGGGGAAACCAGTGAAGGGGAATCCTGGAAAAGATAACCATCAGAATATAATGGAGCCTGTGAGTCTCATCTCTGATCTACCCTCTGTTTTCGTGTCTTGGCCACCATAGGAGACTGAAAGGGAGCCAGGATCACCAGGGCTTTGGTGGATGGCTCGTTACAAAGCCAGCAGCTCAAACTCAGAGGAAGCTAGTGACAACCACATCCCCCACATCTTCTCCGGTCCAGAGGGAGGAAGGGAGGCCGGGAAGCCCTGGCTTGAGCCGAGTGCTCTCAGGACTCTCAGGCTGGCTGACTCGTGGCCAGAGCTGGGAAGCGGTTTTGGCTCTGCGTCAGCCTCTCTGAAGCTGCTGGAGGTCCTGGAGCCTCTGGCCAGGCTGACTGGCACCCGAGAAGGTACTCTGCTATCTCACCACTGGTGGCATGCGTGGCCCTTGTTTCTCAGGAGTTCGCTCAAAATGTGGCATTTCCGCACATCATTTGGTTGCAGTGGACCTAGCAGGAAAAAAGCTGTGAGGAATCAGTGCTTGCTTACAGGAGTTGTCGACCCCTCATGGATGCTGATCTGCTGGCCAAACTGGAGTTTCTCTCAGTTCAGATGAGCAAGATGGCCTGCAGCAAAAGCGCCATTGGGATTTGGCAAGAAGGGGTGTACAGTAGGCAGGGGATTTGAGGCGACATCTGTACATGTGCCTCGGTTAATGCTATAATGTGGGCATGCAGCAACGGAAACATTCCTTTCTAGCTTGAAAATTGATACAAGTGAAAAAAAGTCATCTAAGGTGCTAGCATTTTTCAGGGAGGCAGAGATCTGCCACATTCCTCCATAATAAGGGCACTTGATCTTTATATACTGACACACAGCATACTTGTGCACACCTACAAATTTTCATTGAATGCAAGTGGAAAAACACCATGCCAACCTGGGAGCGGACAGGATATTATTCCCCGAAGGAGACTACATTTAAACTAAAATAGAAAAATTGCAAAAACTGGAATAGGTTTTTTTGGTTGAAGAGTTGCAACTTAAAAACACAAGATTTTATGCTAGACCCTTTTAGAAAGGGAGTATCTTTGCATGTGCATTTAATAAGACTTTTTTTTTTTTTCCAATGCTTTTTTTGTCCTGAGTCTGTGGAGCTCAGTTGCTGTTTGTTGAAATACCTCATGGGCCATATGACTGTCAGTCTTCCATCTCCAAATTAGCAATGGCATTACATAAAACGTTTTCTCAGTAAAGCTTTTTATTGTGTGTGTGCAGAGTCATCACAAGCTGGTTTTAGTTTGTAGTTAAGTAACACCGTATGTCATATTGTCTTAATGACTCTGTGAAGTAGATGGGACCCCGGCAGCAGTTACAACAACTATCTCACAATGTCAAGAAATAGTTTGAAAGCATTAGGATGAATGCCAGTGTAGGGAAGAAAAGGCAGGGTAGTACATGCAAGTTCTCTGATCTCCAGCCTGTTTCTTTGTGTGGATAAGCATCTCGTTCACACATACAGGATCAACACTGCACTGCAGCAGCTTGCTGAGGAATTTCAGGAGAGGCATCATGTATCTTTTTAAGTGTCTTATGGACTTAATTCTTTTCATTTGTACATTGTCTACATAAACAACTGCAGCCTCTTGCATTACAAGGATGGTCACAGAGATCGTTTACAGATCAGAGAACAAACTTCTCATATTACACATCTTAACCCATAACTGGCAAACGGGAGATTGGGCAGCTGAGCCAGGTTTTCACCTAACATCAGCTGGGAAGCCAGCTCCACACTTAACACATCTTTTGCCCTCCCCTTGCAGGTTATTTTGATGCTCATTCCCTGGCCATGGATTTCATGAGCATCGGCTTCCGGGAGTGCTTGACAGAAGTCGCGAGGTACCTGACTTCAGTGGAAGGTCTCGACACATCTGACCCCCTGCGTGTTAGACTTGTGTCTCACCTGAGCACCTGTGCCTCTCAGAGGGAAGCTGCTGCCATGACCTCCTCCATGGCCCACCACCACCACCACCCCTTGCATCCTCACCACTGGGCAGCTGCCTTTCACCACCTCCCGGCCGCTTTGCTGCAGCCAAACGGACTCCACGCCTCCGACGCCGCCCCGTGCAGACTCTCCTCGGATGTGCCGCCCCACGGCTCCGCCCTGCTCACGGCCACCTTCGCCCACGCCGATGCCGCCCTCAGAGTTCCCTCCGCTGGCAGCATCGCTCCCTGTGTCCCTCCTCTCTCTACCTCCCTGTTGTCCCTGTCGGCTACTGTTCACGCCGCAGCAGCAGCAGCTACAGCAGCTGCCCAGAGCTTCCCTCTCTCCTTCACCGGCACCTTCCCCATGCTTCCCCCCAGCGCGGCGGCCGCTGCCGTAGCTGCGGCGACAGCCATCACCCCTCCGTTGGCCGTATCAGCCGCCGCCAGCCCTCAGCAGGCTGGCAGCGGGGGCAGCACTAAACCGTACCGACCCTGGGGGACTGAAGTTGGAGCATTTTAAGCCCTGCACTCTGTCTTCCCAGTCCGGCTCCCTCCTCTCCTTCAGCACACGCACATGTGCTCAACCCACGTGCCACACACCCCCCCACACCCACGCACGGACCTCCGGGGCTTGGTGTGTCCTTCCCACTCAGCCTGGCCCAGTGGCTACCTTCACCCAAAGGGCCTGAGAGGTTCCGGCAAGCCCACCGAGGAATGGCACAGTTATCTTCCTCACTGCAGGTGTCAGAGAGGACATGGGGTGACACCTTCTTCTTCTCAGTTTGTCTGGCTGGAGGCACCTCGAGGGAGCAGCAATGGCTTTCGTAACAGTGTGACCATATCAACATGTAGAGGTTTCCTGCAAAATACGTAGGAATACATAGACATTAGAACTAATAATTCTCCAGCTATGCATCCTTGTTTGGCAGACAGGTGAGGGATTGCATCTACCAGATCTACCCAGGCTAGAAAAAGAGTTTGTTTCATAAGTGCCTGACATTGAAAAAAAAATAAACATATATGTGTGTGTGTTCTGCTAAAACAAATAACATTGCACAGATATGGAAATGGTGTGGGAGACAGGCGAAATTCTGTATTCAGCTTCAGGACTCAGATACCTTTCCAGGGCAGAGTGTGCTCTCGAATGGGAGCGGGTTTTTTTAGCCAAAATTGCCCAGGAAGAATGTTCAGTTTGACAGGCCTAGTTCTCACCTCCTTAGTTCACTTTCTTTGTACAGACTTGCCAAATTGTGACGTCTAGCATAGCATTGGCAAAAGCAATTATCTTATCAGTGCTGGGATTAATGAACGTTTCAGCGCTGCCTGTGAGCCCTGAGGCACCCATTTTTATGGCTTAAGCGTGGTGCTAACTCCTATCTGCACAAACAGTGAATTTGTCATGCACCCAGAGTAACCACCTATTTAAAGTGTGCACACTTGGATAAAGCTGATTGATGCCAATACAAGAGACTCAGTGTTGTAAGAGTTCACCTTAACTTATTTAGCTATATTTGGACATTTACTTTTACCCTATTCTGTGCAAGATCCCTCTTCACCATCAACTTCTGGGGGAGTGATCACTCTGGGTATGAATGAAGTTACAGTAGGGACAATTTTTAAATTGGCTATTAACATGCCAACATTGTAATGTGGGTTTGATTCCAAACCAAAATGAATGTATTAATGGGATGTGAGTAAATTATTTTGTCAATACCCAGATAACTAGTGCTGCATAAAATTATTTGCTTTCATTTTTTATTACAGTGACTTAAAATAACCTAAGTATTTTAATACATCCAGTCAAAAACTAGAGATTTTATGTAAAAAAAAAAAAATAAAGCACAGCATGTATTATTATGCACTTGATTTCTCTGCTGTGTGGAGAAAGCAATAAGCATTGAGAATGTTAAACATTATGCAAAATATACTTTAAAATATTTGTTTTAAAAATACTGTACCTACTCGGTCTTTTATGCATTACCTTGTTAACCTTTTTTCTATGCAAAAGTCTTTACATATCACTAATTAAACAAAGTCCTTTTTGACTGTGTTTTATGGATGATTTGTTGCAGTTTTTGTTTCCTTTTGAGGAGTACTCGTGGACTCACAGTTGTTTTCTGCCACTGGTAACAAAGCCTGTTGGTTTCTCTGTACTCTTCTGCTCCCCTTGCTCAGCCAGGAAGCCTGTCTCTTACAGCATGCTCTGGAATAGGCAGGAAAAAGCAGTAGTAAAGCAGCATTGGTTCTCAGGCTTGTAAACTGGTTCTGCATTGATGGTGCACTTGATGATACAAACCTGTCTGTCCATCCTGGAGAGCCCCAAAAATCACTGGGGTTTCTAAGTTCATCCTTCCTTCAGATCCCCACTAAGAGTGTAGAAAGCAAAAATTTTAACCCGATGATAAAATTAGATACACAGAATGAGGGGAGGTAGTTGTTACGTCCAGTTTTGATCTTCTAATTTGCCAGTTCTCACTGAGGCAAGGGTTTGTTATTGTCTCATCTGAGACCTGCAAAGCTCCTCTTTGGAAGGTGTGTAAAGCTCTGTTTATAAGGATGAGCGCAAAGTCTTATGTGTCTGAATACCCAAATAACAGCTGACGAGACTGAGGCACAGAAAAAGGGTGATCACCCTTTTGATGCCAGACCTGTCATCAAAAGCCGCAGCAGTCTCAGCTCGGTGGCTCACTCCCTATGATCCCTTTCTCCCAAATGTTAAACCTGGATCCCATCCCTGCCTGAATCAGCTGGTCTTCAGCACTTAGGTGAGGAGGGGTTGTGATCTGCCTGAAGAGCATTCTGTCCCATGGAAAAAAATTTTAAAAAAGGGGTAAGAAGCCTTGCAACCCCTTCACTGTAAATCAACCTTGATGTTTTTTGAATTAATGTTGTTTGAGGAGGAATATGGCACGTTTTTGATTAAGGACAGAAATGCTGTACTGCTGTACTGGCATGTTTAGCAGCATACAGGTCAGGTACCATTTACTTTCTATGTATGTAGTTTAAACAAAAAAGAGGGCATTAATGAACTGGCAGGTAGATACAGGTTTATTTACGTGAAAAAGAGCAGGTTGCAGCCTTATTTGACTTTAAGCTGTTAACTATTAACCTGCCTTCTAAGAGCCTGGTAGGAGGTCTCCCATCCATGTAACACAAATAGGCACCCACTGATTTGGTTCTCTCTAAGGGCTTCAATCTAATTGATGTGCCCCAAAACATTATCATTTGTTTCCCCGAAGGCAGTATTTTGCCTCATTCAAAAAAAGAAAAAAATCTATTTCTAAGACACCGATCAGATGAAAGTCTAGTTATTTTAACATCCTGAAGCAACTCACCACAGACGGATTTGTTGCAGCCTGTGTGTGCTTATCCCATTTTCACTCTCACAGAACAGGCCAGATTCATGGACGCAGAGTTGCTGATATCTCCTCTATTGCTTGTTTTGTTCTCTTTTGTTTTGTTTCAGTTTCTTTTAATTGAATCACGCAAAGAGGCCTGGGCATGAAGCAGGAACTCATATTTCATGCCTGTTTATTCCCAGCTTGTTGGGAATGTTACCTCTCTGAGAGTGGATGAAGATTTCCCAAGTGAGAAATTAATGGAGAGGAAGCATATTTCACATGTGCTGTTGGAAAGAGGTCACAGGGTAATAGCTTCCTGATGGCTTTGGTGCTAACAGGTGATGGCTGTGCTAACCAGTCAGAGCTGAAGGAGTCTGTGCAGTTTTTAAAAGAGAGCAAGGGAGAGCTGTTTCCATGGCATGACCAAGATCCAAAAGGTAGGACTCTAGCTATGCACATGCAGCCTTACTTCAGCCCTTTTCTATCTTTATTATGCATTCAGTGATGAATGGACTTGGATGAAGAATAAAGTTTGTAATTTATATAATTTAGGACTAGATCGTAGCACATACCACAAGATGGCAAATAAGGCTGCTTGTTCAACAGTAAACAGTTGGCTTTTACTAACTTTTCAATGAGTGGGTTTGCAACCTTAAATTCCAGTTATCAAGAGGATCAAAGCACGTTATGCAATTTCCTAGAATGTTTTTCTTAAGAGGAAAAAACTAGAAACCAATTCTGTCACTCAGTATTAGCAGGCTGGAAACCTTAGCCCTCAGCAATGCAAATAAAAAGCACTTAGGCTGCTGGGAGAAGATTATTACCCTAGAGAGGAGACAGGCAATTGAGAGGAGGTGCTGCCTGTCCTCCCTTTGCTCTGATTGCAGGTGGAGGAAATCTGTCATTAGGTATCGCTCAGAAGAAAAACCAGCTACTGTGGCCGAGGGCTGAATGCATATATTCAAAGTAGAATAATTGTCTCATGGTTGTGACTACATCTGCTTGAACAACTGCCAGGAAGTGCCAGTTCGTGCTGTTGCCTCCTTAGCCTTCAAAATGTGTGTTTGCAGCTATTTTGAAAAATGACACTTCAATCAGGATGTCATGAGATAAGACTGGAACATGGATATTGGCAAATTCTTAGGGCTATTGTAAATGAGTAATCTCTTCTTTACAATAGGAAAAGCTCACAAGCATCTTTTAATCATAAGATACAATATTAGAAAATACTACTGAAGTGTGGACTGTAGACTCTGTAGTCACCAGTCTCATTAGTCATCTGCTTCTATAGGCACAGAGAGCCTGAGATCACACAAATGAGGACCTACACGATTGAACAGTCCTTGATAGTTTTGCCCAACTTCGAGAAAAGATGAAGAAATTGATAAAGCTTTGTTTGCAAGCTTCATGTACCTAGCCTCATTTGTGTAAGGTCATTGTGTGAACCTGAGTTATTTTTTCTCAACACTGAACTTTTTATTTGTGCTTTGTTTCTCTGCTTCATCATTTTACACAGCAAATACTTGTGCGTTTGGGAGCTAATGTGTACAAGTCTCAAAAGAGATGACTGCAGCAACACATCTGACTACAACCAGAAATGATAAGCAGAGGAGCACCAGGCAGGGGCTAGAAATGCTGGCATCTCCAGTTGAGGGTAAACCAAACCTTTCCTGATTTATAAATGAAAGAACTTTTTGACAGATAATTATCTGAAAATATGTGGGATATTTTTTTTATTGGGTTGAGGGGTTTTTTTCCTGGTAATTGCTACTACTGGAAGTTGTAAAATACTATTAATGTGTAAATACAATCACTTAGCATTCAACTGCTTAAATGTTTGCCATATCCTAAGCTGGGCTCCAACTATCACTCTGGAGGGTGCAGGTCTCCTTTGTGTTCTGTGTCACCTTTGCCAATCCTGTGCAGTTGCCTGGGAAACCCAGGTTGCTTAAGTGGCACTAAATGTGTATGGCAGGCAACTGAATTTCTCCCTATCTTGCATCATCTCTGGAAATACAAGATTTCAAGATAACAACATTTTCACATGTGATTTTTTTTTTCAAAGAATCAGACTTCTTACCAGAAGAAACAACAGAACAATATCAAAATCATTCCGTGATAATGTGTTGTTGTCATCTATCAATCCTGTAAAACTAAGACCATTCGACACCTCATTCAACACTAATTTCAGAAGTTCTCTTAATGGTCTGACTGCTGTGGTGTCAGTGATCATAAGATGATGTCGATGTAATTTATTTTTAAAGGGATATTTATCTGCATTCATCATGGGAATGCAAAGCTGACACACATGAATTAGTATCACATATCAGAAGTAAAAGGAAATGATTATGGGAAATAAAAGGAAAAATGTCTGGTTGAATTACTTTGATGGTCTGGAGAGGCAGACTCCTTTTTTACAGATACAACTAGCAATATGTTTTAGACAATGTTTATCTGAACAGTGCTATTACTTTTCCTACAAGAAAGTTCTTCTGAGGTGTTGACTTAATTTTGCTTTCTGCCCTGTCCCTATTCAGTATTTTTCTCTTTTACAAAGGAAAGTCTTCACAATGAAAAAATACCTTGATGCAACACTGAAATTGTGGTTGCTGGGAAATTCCAAATGCTGCCCACGTCTTCATGTATGTTACACTGCAAGTGCTCTGCACACACTGCTCCAGGAAACAGTATCTCAATAGAAGATGTAAAGTGTTTTACTTGTAAAGAATACCTGTAGATATTACAGTGTGGTAAGGGAAAATCTAACAAATTACTACAAGGCCATACATAAACCTAAGGAGACAAGCTTCTAATTACTTAAAGGCCTATACTTTTTTTCTCCTTAGTTTTGATTTAACTCAGAATGCCATGTTTATATCTATCTAGCTAGCTAGCTAGCTATATCTGAGAGAGACAAGTAACTTTAATTTTCTTAAGGAAAAGGACTCTCCCCCTTGAGGAGTTTAAAACAAAAGTTATCCATTTAAGGTACATCTTCACAACTTGATTAACAAGATGACGACTGTTGTGTGTGGATTGTTCACATAGTTTTTAATGTCACTTGCCAGCACAACTCTTGGCTTTAATATACGAGTCCTAAAATAAGGTCACATTGTTTCTCTCCCCACCCCCTCTCCCTTTGTTGCTTTCAGAATGTATTTTGGTGAAGGAGAAGGGAGTTTATTTTGCTTGGGTTTTCTGGGGTTTGTTTTTCTGAAGAGGCACCAGGGTGACAAGGGGGAGCGGCGGCAGGGACACTGCCTGCTTGGCTACCCTACCTCTGAATAGGCAAAACTGCTTTCTCTCCTTTTCCCTTCCCTGCCCTCTTTTTGGGCAGCCATCCCGCCGGGTTTCTCCCTCCCTTCTTTCCCAGCAGAAAGCGTATCCCTCAGCAAAAGGTCCCTGCCTGGTAGCCACCCCAGCAGCAGCTGGTGGCAAGGACCAGCTGCCAGCCTGCCGTTTCATCAGGCTGTCCCAGTCCCTCTCACTGCATTTTTTTTTTCCTTTTGTCAATCATAAAAGCTAAAGTGAATGTTTTTTGATAATTATCTCAGACCTTCAGCTGCAATCTGCCATCTCCAACGTCTGTTTCCTTCCCTCCTCATGTTATCAAGAGGATATTGATATTGGCTGGCATTTTACCTGCCCAGCTACAATGACTTTGACCCTTCAATTTATTATTGCAGTTAGTGGATAAAAATGCTACGAACAGAAATCTCAAAACAAAACAAATAAACCCATTTCTTGATACTGCTGAAAACTGACCTTCATTTGCCGCTCTGTCCTCCTTCAAGGTCTGCTAAACTGACAAGAAAGATTCCCATTAGTAAATCACTATTGGATCATTAAACCTTTTTAAGGCAGTATGTGCCTTACCAAGAGAATGAGGATTACGACACAGCAGTGGCTGCTGCCCACCGACAATCATGGGAACCGACCTCAGTAATAAATCCATTAATTATCAGGCTCACTTTGACCGGTTCTCACGCCAGAGCCTCTCCTTTGATGTGACCGTCAAAACCCAAGGATGCCCAATAGCAGTAGCCACCAACAAAACAAAAGAGAAGTAATAATTCAATATATATATGTAAAACCTGCTTGACCATATGCCCAGCTTTTGCAGTGGGGTATTTCTGTGCCTGTGGTTCAAACTGGAGAGAAAAAAAAAAAAAGGAAAATAAAGCCCTTCCTTTCCAGTATATAATTTTTTAAGGGAAGAAGAGCTAGGCATGTTAGATATTTTTTAGCTACTATTAACATGAATGACTTTTTCAGCTAAGGAGAGGTGTTCCCTCTTGCTTTTCAAAATCAGTCTTGTAGTTCATCACCAATCTGTACTTAGGACTTGTCTTGCAGATGGAGTAACGATGTCCTTCTGAGGAACACAGAGGAACTATTTCTCTTTAGTGTGATTATTTGTAAAACCAAAACTATTTATGCTTTTAATCCTCTGAAAAACCAAAACTTTATGGGATGCATTCTTATTTATCTGATTTTTAAAAATTTTAGATGTCAAGCTACTTTTGAGTGTTTAAATACATCAGAAATACAACTCTGTTAGTCTGCTTCTTCGCTACCCTCCTGTAAAGTGTTATTTAATTCTTGTCCTTGATCTTGTCCAGTTAGACCTCAGACTACAGAGGAAAGATTGTCTCCTAACTCATTATCATCTTGTAAGCACCCAAGTCTCTGGTCCTTACTGTAAGCCTCCCGTTAATAAAAGATAGTAGCTTTCCTGTAGCCCAGATGCTATTGAGGGGGACAAATTTCTGATGGCATAAGGGATGACATGGAAGAAAAATCCCATTCAAATCCTATGACCAGAAGAGAAGCAGAGTTTATGAAATTACTTTTAATCATTCAGGTTTTTACTCTCAAAGGAGGATCAGCAAACCGTAATAAACACTAGGTACAAAGATTTTAAGATACCTGGTTTTCAGGAGCACTAAAGGACTTGTAAATATACCAACGTGACGGGAATGCATAAGCAGAGGACACTGCTTCTGTGTATTGCTGAGCTGAGCTGTCCTGGGGAAATTGTTGCCTCATGCTTGGGGCGGGGTGACTCTGCCTGTAGGCAGACAGCTGTCTGCTCCCACTGCCTGCAGCGTGTTTGCCTCATGCTGCTATGAGTTATACACTGCAAACAGCCCAGCAAGGGAGTGCAGTCACCAAGAAAGCGGGCATGTGGAGGGTGATGGGCACCTCTTCTAAACTTCTGTGTTTCTGAATAAGTGTGGCAGCACAACATGCCTCAGCGAGCTGTTGCATATTGCCTGCATCCACAGCTGGAACCACCAGCCACCTGTCACTCCTTTGTCACCAAAGACAGACTTGGGGAGATCATGGTGGCAAGCCCAAGGGATGTGGGACTAGTTTGGGTGCACAGCTGTTCAATGACAGAGCTGCAGAAGGCACCATGCTATGCCCACGCTCCATCAGCCCAGCCTTGTCCTTGTCTAGGTTGCTGCTATTCCCTGTTACATGCAGCAGACAGCACCACCAGCCACAGCACGTGTTGTAATATCAATTTATAGTCCGTTATTATTTTCCTGCTTTGGGAGGAAACTGGCACCTCCCAACTCTGTTTTCCTTCCAGCAAGACAAAAATTGGACATAGCATAATAATGTTGTTAATATAGTTTACTAAAATGTGATTAATCAAAAGAACACATGGGAAACAAAACATGGAAAGGTAGAAGGTAATGATTGACTGTCACCATAAAGCAGTATAAAAAGGATCTAGAAATCAGATTTGCAGCATGCAAGAGAAAAAGTTCAGACTTTCAAAAGGATCAGACCTTTCATAATTTCATGATCAGAGCACTTCTTAATAGGACATGGCAATTGCTTCTGTAAAAGGACTTGCTGGAAAATGGTCCTTGGATAACATTATTTAGGTCTGTGAGTGGTAATTAAATCTACATTGGACTTCCATTAACATTACCTTAAATAAAATACCTTGGTTTGGATAAAATAATTTTTCTTAAAAAGTGATTCAGAGTAAATTTTCCAAGCGTAGTTCTGAAGGGACAGTCCTAAGAGGATGTGAAATGAGGTTATGTCTTTTAGCTTACTGTCCAGAAGTTGTTTCATATTGAATCTGTAGCTAGGGAAGATATCTACAGTTATGTTTTAAGGCAGCAATATTTTACAGAAGGAATCTTGGGATAGATAATAGGATGGGGAAAAAAGTCTAGAGAAAGGATTATCTGCCTAAAAGCCTCTTCTGGGTTTTTTCCCCTTCCACCTTTAGCAGTTTAATAGACACTTTGCCTTGTTTCTGTCTTTTGACTGCCAAGGTGACAACAGCACTAATGTCATAGCACAGATTGCTCCCATGGCTCACCAGCCTTGTGAATCCATGCAGAACGGAATTAAACCAGACCTTGTCTTGTGTCCCTGGGCAGCCAATGCCCTGGGATCCTGATGTGGGATGCAGAAATTCTGCTTCCCCTCTTTGCCTCGGCACAAAATTTCTGCATGATCTTCAGTTCAAAATCTACACGTGAAAAGCAGAGATGCTGCTGGCCCCTGGCAGAGCAGCTGTGAGGGTGAACAAGTCCAGGGACACATGGTTCTTTGCTACTCTGGTAATGATATGTATCACCAATGTATTAACGCCACAGATAGACTGAGGTGTTAAGAATCCGAGTCATACTCCTGATAATGCTTTGTGACTTTTTTCCCCCTTTTAAAATTATTTTTTTTAAAGCTATATTAAGACAGTTTAAAAATAGCTTGTAAAGTTGGTATGTACAGTTTGGACTCAAGGAACTAGGCTGCATATGATTCCCCTTCATTTGTACATGAAGTTGGCTTTACGGGCAAGTACAAAACCCTCATTACTCTATAGCTCATTGGAATGAAACGGGCACAACATTAACCTATGGAATTGAATCTGAAACCTCCCGAGCAGGGACCGCTCTGGAAGGCGTGCATGGGTGGTGGCAGGCACAGACCCGGGGTGCCACCTCGTGGCGTGTTCCAACGATATTTTTATCAATAGGCAGAGCTTCGTTGCCTTGTAGAGGATAACACGAAGTTGTACTTGTTTATGTCCACAATAAAACAAAAAATAAGGCAAATATCTGAAGTGTGACAATAGCAAGCAGCCACAAGAATGTCCTAAGAACAGAATAAATCTAATGACTGCATGACCGTATGCCCTTCAGATAGAAGTGAAATAGGAGGGCAAGCAGAAAGTATGCCTATTAAAAAAACGGGAACTTTAATTTTCCAAGGAGTTGCTGGTTGTAAAAGTCATGCAAAATTTTATGTTAACTCACAGCCAAGATACTTCAGATAAGATTGGAAAAAATCCTAAGAAGTGGAGTTAATGTAGGGCTACAACTTAAAAGAGGTAGCCAGAAAGAAAAGTTGACTTACCTCATGGTTTAAGTTGATCTACAGTTTAAGGTATTGTCTTCTTTACCATTCTTATTTCTTCTGCAGTGCATTCCCATCAACCTTTGCTGTAAGATGGAAAGCACTTGGTCACACTTTCGAAGAACAGAAATGAAAGTAAAAATGCTTGTGAGCCAGTATCTCAAAATCTATCACAGTTAGCTCCACGTTGAAAATGTGCTATTAATACTCTTATATTTGTTTGCAATATCTCTGTTTTAGCCAGATCACTTTTGTAAGGTGCTTTTGATTGCATTGCCAGTCCTCTGCAAAACAGGCCTCCGTTTCTGGGGTTTCAGCATGCCAGCATCATGAGTTGTTTTTTTTATTTAAAACAAAAATATGAGTAAAGACTCCAGGTAGGTTGGTTCTTCCACCTGTTAAAAAAAAGGTACCCTTTCTTTCCCTCCATCACATTAATCTAAGGTCTAGAAAACAGGAAATCAGAAACTGCTGTAACTGTTCAACACATGCTGAAGACGAACACTGATTCTGGAGTCTTTTCGCCCCAAATCAGGATACCTTTAATCACAGTGGGACCTGAAGTAGAAGGACACCTGCAAGAGAACTGGTTCTTACTCCTTGCCAGGTGGATATTTGCCAGCTGCACTACGGCAAGTTTCTGATCTGTTACTGGACTGAAAAGGGATCTGGAATGACATTAGATAGTTTCTTCAGAGACTATGCTAGCATTCCTAGCAAAATATTGGAAACGATTCTTTCTTTATGTGCAAGAGCTACTCTGGGGGCTTTTCCATGTTTCTAAAATCTTTCATATCATCATCCTTTCTCAGATGATTCTAAAGCTGGACTTACTGTGCTAAAAGCAAAGAAAATGCTTTTTTTGTTCCTATTCTGTAAAGCCATACATATACCTTTTCTGGGAAGCTAGTCAACACCTGTAATTCATTTTAGCTGCTTCTAAAATCACCCATCATTTTTGAGGTAGAAAACAGCAGCTTCTTTCACCAACTTGGTAAGACATTTCAATGAGATCAAAAAGGGGATAGAATCTCAGAGCCCTCCACAGCTCAATGTTAATTATAGGGGAAAGTGCAAGATGAAATCATATAATTGTGACTTTTGGGATCTTGGGAGACCCCCTGAGCTATTCTCCATACCTAGTCTGAGAGCAGTTTATGAGATACTTGCCCAGCCCATTTTTAACAACCCTCAGCCATAGGAATGAAGTAATTCCTTAGGTGACATCCTTTGGTCCTAGTGTCTAACTATTACTTACTACCTTTTCTTAAAAATCTGAAGTGTGACAATAGCCCTTTTGACTGTTTGCTTTCTGCCTTAAAGCAAAGGTGACGCCATGCCTTTGCACCTCCTTGAAGCTTCTTTGTCATAAAAAACATAGTGGAGGACCTTGGGATTTCTCATGAGACACTCCTGTCTGCATTGGAGAGCAGCCCAGGCTGCAGTGCGTCTCTGGCATGCCCTGGGGAAAGGCATCCAAGCCATTATTTCCAGTGGTGCTTTCACATCAGGCCAAAGTACTTCCATGTAAAGTGTGGCCTGTCAGTACCAGGGAGTTATACAGGTGATGCAAGGGCTGTGGCTTGCTCCTGCTGAAGTATAATCTGCCAGGTGTGCTAGCCTCTGTTTTGCAGTTTGTCTAAGATAACTATTCCATTAATTTATTATCAGTATTACTTGTTTTACCTGCAGCAGTGTCCTGGGTCCATCTGAGATGGCATTAGTTTTCCCCATAGCAGCCCTCATAGTGCTGTGCTTTCTGTTTGTAGCTGGAAGGGTGTTGATAACACACCAGTGTTTTGGCTACTGCTGATGAGCGCTCCCACAGTGTCACTCCTCCCTCCCAAGGCCACTAGGTTAGGGATCGGGAGGGGGAGAGTTTTGGCAGGGACACAGCCAGGACAGCTGACCCAAACTAACCAGAGGATATTCCCTACCATATGGCCATTGTGCTCAGCAATAAAAACTAAGGGTGGGGGAAGGGATTCATTTTTAAGGCATTTGTCTTCCAAAGCAACTGCTACATGTGTTGAGCCTGTGCTTTTTTTTCATTAAACTCCCTTTATATCAACCAACAAGTTTTTCATCTTATTTTATCCCCCTGTCCTGCTGAGGTGAGGGGTGAGAGAATGGCTAGGTAGGCACCTCATAGCAAGCCAACACGAGCACACCACAGGCAGGCACTCTTCCAATGTGAAAGAAGAGGTCCTCCTACTGCCCTGTCACTCTACAAATTATGGGCAGGTGTGGGAGTAGAGGGCTACAGGTGAAGAAAAGCAGCTGCTGCTGCAGCCTTGGATGAGGATTTGGATGTATAGTTGATGTGCATTGCTACAGGACAGAGCTGCAAGCTCTGGGAAGAGGAGGAGAAGCACTCTCTGCTGCAGGACTGGAAGAAGCTTTACCCTGTTCTTATCACTTCTTCCCTTCCCACCTGCTGGAGCACCCACACTGTTGTAGGAGCCAAGAAAAAAATGGACTCAAGTTGTGCCAGAATAAGTTTGGATTACATATTAGGAAATTTTTTTTCACAAAAAAGGTTGTAAAGCATTGGAACAGACTCCCCAGGAAAGTGGTGTAGTCACCACGCCTGAAAGTGTTAAAAAAACAGGCATGGATATGGCACTTGATGACATAGCTCAATGGTCAANTTACCCTGTTCTTATCACTTCTTCCCTTCCCACCTGCTGGAGCACCCACACTGTTGTAGGAGCCAAGAAAAAAATGGACTCAAGTTGTGCCAGAATAGGTTTGGATTACATATTAGGAAGATTTTTTTCACAAAAAGGGTTGTAAAGCATTGGAACAGACTCCCCAGGAAAGTAGTGTAGTCACCACCCCTGAAAGTGTTAAAAAAAAGGCATGGATATGGCAGTTGATGACATAGCTCAATGGTCAACATGGCAGTGGTGTTCTCTTGACGGTTAGATGTGATGATCTTAAAGGTCTTTTTTCAACTTTAATGATTCTAAGGTGTGGTGAGGGCTTCATTGCAGGGAGTGAGACAGGTGCTAATTGCAGGGAGGTATTAAAAACCCCTTTGTTTTCCTCTTTCCACCTTCAGAAGAATATCTGGTATCCCTCTTGCACCCCGGCAACCATATGTGCCACATGGTGGGTGCTGTGCAAACACACTGCACAGAGACAGTCTGTTGCTCAGCTGAAGAAGCACCTCAGAGCATCACAGTCCCCTTTCTACCAGAGGTGCAGGGGACAAACCCTTCCCATCTTCTCTAGGGAAAACAGGACTCGGTCAGAGAGGCAAATGTGCACCAGTGACACCTAAGTGAGTCACAGAACCACAGAATGGGTCACGTTGGAAGGGACCACAGTTGGCCATCTGCTCCAATTTCACTGCTCAAGCAGGGTCATCCTAGAGCACACTGCACAGGAGTGCAATCAGATGGTTCTTTAATACCTCCAGTGAGAGATTTCCACAGCTTCTCTGGTCAATCTCTTCCAGCGCTCGGTCACTCGCAGCATAAAGAAGTTCTTCCTCATATTCAGGAGGAACTTCCTGTATCTCAGTTTCTGCCTGTTGCCTCTTGGCACCACCGAGAAGAGTCTGACCCCATCCTCTTGACACCCTCCCTTCAGATACTTGTAGACATCCATGAAGTCTCTTCTTGAGGCTGAACAGGCCCAGTTTCCTCAGCCTTTCCTCATAACAGAGATGCTCCAGTCCCTACTGGGTCCCTGCTGCCATGGTGGAAAGATTTGTGACGGCACTGAGTGACCACTCACCTGTGGGAGGAAAGATATGGGAACACCCCAAACTAGCAGAGCAGCCAGAAAAACCCACAACCAAACAACAAACCAAAACCAACAGGAAGTTATGGTATTTGTAAGTGTGCCCCTCTAAGCAGCCCTCTGCTGAGTTCTAGAATCCCTATGGGTGGACAGGGGGTGTCCACAGACAGTTTTGCGAAGGGAGACGGTGCACCTGGCCAGACTTCCCCTGTCCACCCGCACAGGGCGCTGCGCCTTTGCACATCACCTTCGTGCACGATTCCTGCAAGCTGCCAAATTCGTCTTAATACTCACGGCTGGGCAGCTGCTCCCGCTCCCCCGGCTCGCACAACAGCCGGCCCATGTTCACGGAACTGTGAAACCAGGAGAGGGTCTGAGAGAACCCCAAAACGCAAGAGCCAGAGAGGGGGCGGAAGGAAACAGAAAAACGAAGCTTCCCTGACCGGGAATCGAACCCGGGCCGTGGCAGTGAGAGTGCCAAATCCTAACCACTAGACCACCAGGGATCTGTGTAGTTATCGTCCTACTCCTTCCTATCACTCCTTCCCGAAGCCCCAACGGCCATAACGCCACCCCTGCGTCACATTGTGCCGCTGGTTTTTCCTTGTGCTCCCACCTTCCAGGCAGTACCAAGTCGTGCAGGCAGCTGCGTGTAGGAAGGGACGTTCCATTCCACCCCACCGAAAGGGGTAGCGACGGCGGGGTGGGAAGGAGAGTGGGCGCTCAGGCGAGGCGGGTGAGGGTCCCCCACCGTGGGCGAGAGGCGGGATGGCGGTGAGGGGCCGGGCGGGACGGAGCCCCGGGCGGGAGGGAGCCGTCAGCCCGGCGGTGCCGCAGCGGGAGAGGGGGTGGTTTGCACAGCGCCGGAGGCAAGAGCTGCGCGGCCGGGGCAGGGTCGGGGGGGTTCGGAGGAAGGTGGCCGAGCGCAGGACCGAGAGTCTGTCCCTTCTCCTGCCGAGGCCCCTCCCGCGGAGGCCCCGGCGGCCGCGGGGCTCCTCGCGGTTGTTTCCTTCATTTCGTGTTGCTTGTACACGCTGTTCCCGACAAGATCGTCTCTTTACGCGGTGTCGCTGTCACGGCTGCAGGCGGGGCCTCGTCAGCCGAGCGCCCTGCCCTGCACATGCCGGCCGGCGGCTGCGACACGGCAGGAACGTGGCGCTTTTCTCCGCTCCGCCTTGCTCGCCCTCCGGGCCGGCCGTGGAAACAAAAGCGCCGCAGCTTTCCCGGGGTTTCGGTGTTGGGCCTGCAGGAGAGAACTGGTCCAAAGGCCTGCCTCGGGTGGGAGCCAGTGGCTCCACACGGGGAATCGAGGTCGGGGGTTTGGTTGCCTTGCACTGCCGCGGGCTCTGCACACCACAGATACTAACCTGTGACCTTGCTGGTTTTGGTAAGGTTTGTGTGAGAGAAATGAAAATTACCATTGATGCAGATGACATTGCGTGAGTGCTTCTTCCTCTGGCATGTTGGTTTTATGAGTGCAGTAGATCGGTGAGCGGTACTAGCAAAAATAATTCCTATTTAAGCAGTGTCTAATGATACAGGTAGGTTGGCTCTACACAAGCAAATTTCTCTAGTTCTCAAGCCCTCTGCCTTTAAAATGCGTTCTATAAGAAACCTTTTCCGTGTTAAGATAGATAAGCTTCAGACTATATACTTGTAGACTGTGCAAATACACATTAGCTGATCCTTAAAAGCTTCAGAGTCTGAAAACAAACTCAGAGGGATCCCTTTCCTCAGGGATGTAGTCAGGAGGGTTGAAGGTGTTTGGTTTCTGTCTCATTGGAGTTCCTATTCAGCCAGCAGTTCATCTCGAACCCTTCACTGCAGCAGGCTTGAACAAAATGTGTATCTTGATTGTGACGGAGCTTCCTTATATGAATTGAGCATTTTTACTGTGCAATAAGGTAGATAACATAAAATACGAGGTTATAATCAGGCCCTCTTAGATACAATCTTATGTCTTATATATGCAAGAATAGAATTTCACCTGTGTAGATAGGTGTGGAGTGTGAGAGGTTGAGGTACCACTGTGGCCTGAGGCCACTGCAGAGAGGGGTATGTAGTTAGGCGAGAGAGGTCAGCTGATCCTAGCAGGTAATCTGTGCCCATTGTTGAAGAGAAAGGCAAAGTGGACCTTGCAGGGAACATGAAGCAAATATTGAAGTGGTTCTATGATGCAGAAACTGACATAGTCTTAAAGAGCTTGTATGCTTCGTTAGGTCCACAGTGTCGTGGTTAAAAGCACCTGGGTGCTTCTCAGATGTGTTTCTCAGGTGCCTCAGGAGGGCACTGACTTCTGTGCTTCTGGGGCTGTGATGTTAGCAGCACTTGAGACAACTGGGTTAGAACTAGGGTGGGTCAGCAGCAGCTGCATTTGTAGTGTTCAAGGTTTGTGTTACAGAAGGGTTGTTGCCACCTTGTTCTTGGAGTGCCTCTGTTGTGTGATGCCACAGAGGAGGGCAGGGGTCAGCCCCCTGATTCTTAAGCTGCCTGAGTGACAGAGACAAAATAGTCCCTCCGACAATTTCAGAGAAGTAGCGGAGCCAGTGAAAGATGTGATCTTATGGCTGATGTCAGGGTGGGAAAATGGATTTTGTCCATACCCTAGAAAACTCTTAGATGTAGAAACAAATCAATCCTGTTCTGTTATGCCTGACAACTAGCAAATTATTTTCCAAATGAGTCATATCTTACTAAATTTCTCTTGAGCAGTGAAAGGGTTGTTGATTGAGCCATAGAAGCAGTGAAAACTTAGGCATGCACTAGAGAAATGTACTGAAATAAGAAATATTTTCTTGGATGCAAACCTGGGGGTTGGGGGCTGACCACTAGACCATCAGGAAAGTAGCATTGAGAGTCATATGCTGTTGAGTTATTTTTAGAAATGGCTTTCTTTGCTGAACAAGTCATGTGCACTGACAAAAGATTATGCCTCTTCTCTGGCTTCCTGTATCTGACAGAGAAATGCATCAGTGAAACCGTCAGCGATTCAGCCTCCTGCCAGCACAGAAGCAGCCAGTGCCTGCATCCCTGAGATGCCAGCTGGAGAAGAATGAGCTTCCCAAGAGCACCAGGGAAGGATTGTCAGAGGCTGATGTTTCTTTTCACTTAACAGAACGGTGGTGTGTCGGTAAAACCAAGTGAGTAACATTTCGTGTTAGAGGTACTGTACCACAGCTCTCAGTTGGGTATATAATGCTGAATTTTTGAACCTGGAAAATCAAAGTGATTACTTTAAATTCAAGCTGTACAGCAGCATGCAATTAACTTGTCTGTTCCGTATGAATACATTACATATTATTATTACTTTAATTTGCCATGTTAATTGATGTGTGACAGTAGGCTTACTACGTAAAAATGAGTAAGAATAACATCAAAGTAATGTGCTAATTTATGGAAAGTATATAATTTGAGTATGCTTCTACTTATATAATGGTAAGTACAAATTGTCTTTAGTACCCAGGGAACATGCTTCAGCAGCAGTGAAAATCCTTGATCTGCACAGAAGCTGTAAATTTTATTTGTGACTGTGTCATTTGTGCATTTATCACTCCTCTCTTTCCCCAACTCTGTTTCATATGGAAAGTCCTGACATCAGCTTTTCTTCTTTAAGTTGGTCTGACTTAAAATGTACATCATTCCAGTTTCAAGGAAGTGGAGAGGGATGGAAAAGATGATGCACAGTCTTTTGCTATTTTATGTTTAATTTCCATATATAGTCAGAATGGTTACCTAACTATTAAATTGTAATGATTTTCCGGGGGAGAAAATACTATGGTAGTTTATTGTATCCGTAATAGTGTTTTTACGGAAACAATGCAGGGCAAACCTCAGGAGGCGTTGTCCACGCGTTAGAGCAGCTCCGACACTCCCGGCTCCAGGCCCGTATTCCAGGCTGTGCGGTGCCTTGCTCTCCCTGCCTGCAGTGTGGCGCACTGAGCGCCAGGGGGCGGTACCCGGGTACGGGCAGCGTCACGTCTCGGTGCCGTCCAGGCCCGGCGTTCCCTGTTTATGGGAAATGTTTTGGCGATCGTGAAGGACAAGAGGGAGAGCAATCAGCAATATTTTGTCAAAAATTTTACAAGTTCTTCTATTCTTTTTCTTGAGCTTCCGTTCTTCCTTTGGCACTGTGTTTGATTTAGAAAAATCTGTGTCAACTCTTTTTTTTTTTCCCTAGCCTGTGTTAAAATGCGCGGGATTCTGGAGTTCGGGATAAGGTATGGTGGTGGGGTGCCTCATCCAGTACCCACTGAGATGAAAAAAATACCTTAGTTGAAACAAATAGGACTTTTTTTTCATCTCCTCTTGTTTCAGCAAATTTCTTTCATAGTCTTTCTTCTGAGCATTTTTGAAGCAACTTCTGTTTTGCTCTACTAGACAGTAGAAATGGGTGCACAGAATCAGATATTAGTGGAGAACTTCTTATAAAAGTTTCAAGCTATGTCCTCTTTCTCATTTTTTGTAAAATTTGTGGAAATTTTCAGCACCTCTGTCAAACTGAGTTGTATGTAGACAATCAATTCAAAGTTAAAGGGTGAGTTGGGGACACTGAAAATTCATCATTACATAAACTGAAGAAACCAGGCTAAAAATAGCCCTCAGTGCATGGTAGGATCAAGCAGAGCCTCAGTTATATATGCATAAAAGTCTGTCTGTGTGAAACCTATTTTGTGACTACCTCATGGTGAATAATTGTAGGAGTAATTGGGAAAAACAGGACTGCTAATGGAAAAAGAAAGATTTGTGTCACCTTTATTTCTGTATCTTTTCAAAACTGGACTGTTATGGTAGTCAAGCTTATCAGTGTAATTCTTTATGGCAGATTGTCTTTAAACAAGCTGCAAGCTAACAGTTGCAGATGTAAAAAAAAAACCAAACAAACCAGAAACTACATAAACCACACATGAGTGATACAATATTTTTTTCTGCTATTAGTGTAAGCTGATCTGACTGCAGGCCATAAACATACTGTACCTCTAACTATTCTTTCTGTGTAATGTGTGCAACTCTGTTAATGTACACTGAAGTGTGTATTGTGGAAGATCAAACCCCATGCAAGCATGGTACTTAAGTATCCCAAATCTGTTCTGTCTTCCATGTGTGGTTATACATGTGAGTTTGTGTGAGAAATCTCCTAGGGTAAAAATTCACAATTTGGAAGTGATTAAAATAGCAAACTTGCATTTTATCTCCATCAGAATAGCACAATAAGTGATAAAGCAAATTTGCCCAATCCTGAAACGAATGAACAACATGAATTTAAGATTTTGTCAGGTAAAGATATTCTAACCATTGATACCACAAAGACAATAAATTAAATGATGTTGGAGCCTTTGTATTCAAATGAATTGGCATGGAACATATTGCCGTGGGAAAGAGCAAACCATTCAGAATGTCTTCTATTCTCTATACTGTAGAGAGACCAAAACTAAATTTTATTTCAAAGGTAATCTCTGTGTGTGTGTCTAATCTACCTATCTATCTACCTATCTCATGTTCATTGTTGCAACAAATAGTCAGGCATTACCTATTACTTCCAGATTCAGTAAAATAAAATGGTGTATTACGTCCCACTCACAGATTCTTCTAATGACATGAAGTCTGTGGGTTGATCTACAGGCAATAATCCACAGTGCCCTAAGAGAAACTTGTATGATGCTTCTGTTCTAGTCCTAACCTTATCCTGATGCTCTGACATGAGTTTGAGTGATTTCTTCCCCATACCAGCAGTTTAGAATATGCATTTGAAATGCTTGGGGTAACATAAATACTACAGAAACGTGTAGTTTCTTTGTCCGGTATTTGGAATCTGTGCATTGTCTTCATAGAGCTTCGCACACGGTACAGCAGAGGTGATTGAGCTTGTAATGATGGTGGGCAGCAAACTGGTACATTAGGACAACGACAGCTTTTCCTGAAGCTAAAATAAGGTGTTAGTCACTGTCATTGTTGTGCAAGTGCAGCTAAGAGATAAGTAGGGTTTCCACCACTTTGATGGATTGGGCTTCATAGCTTCTGCAATTTGGCAGAAGTTGGGTAAATAGAACTATTTTAGGTCTGCAGTTTTCTTCCTCTTTTTTCCCCCAATTCAGTTATCTAAGCACTGCTAGAAGAGTAACTGAGAGCAGGGCTCCTTTCTGTGGTGGTAGAGAACCCTTGGGCCAGTGAAGTATTTGAGATTTTAACCAGTGTAACTTTGGGTTTGTCCATCTTTTGCCTGATAATAATATAGATAGAAGACATATTAATTAATATATAGTAATTTCAGTATCCTATTAAAATATATCCTCTAAGCAGAAGACTATGTTTTAAAGAAAATCTTTGTCTTGTGAAATACACTGTTTTGGTAAAAAAAAAAAAAATCAGATGGAAACTTCAATTTTAGCTGAAAGTGCATCAGCAAATTTAGTGGAGGAGTTGAGACAGTTGTTCTAGTATTGACACTGAGTGGTAGCAAGCATATGCCATGAATGGGGTAATGGCAGTGGTGGGAGATGGTGTCTGTCTTGGAGTTGCATTTGGTCCTGAAAATGACATATATGTTTTTGAAATGGATCTAGAAGCAGGTGTTAAATTAAAAAATAGCCCTCTTTAAAATTAAAACTTGTTCGATTTGGAACATTATAACTAGTAAACAAATACTTTAGACACCTGTGCACCACTGTCTTAGCATCTCTATTTGTATGTATATATGTCACTTTTTCATTTATGAAGGTATCTGCCTATCTTCAAGCTTTTGTCTTGCAAAATTTTGGATTTAATGATGTTACAATGCCTTTGTAAGCCTTCCCCGAAGATTTCAGTGTTTCAAAGTTGGTTACTGACCGAAGGAAGGAAAAAGAAGCTAGATTTTTTTAGGCTAGCTGCAAATGTCTATAAGGGTTACCTGGATTTATCTCGGGTAAGGGAATGTAGTTTCTGGTAGCTATAGCAGGTGGTGTTTTTTGGGAGTCGGGTGAAGGAGCCTACTTGCTGGCAGCACAGAAACAGCAGATGAAGTTTGCAGGCGTTTCAGTTTCCCACGGATCTAAAGCCTTTGGTTAACCTCAGATTTCAAAACCCGTTGTTTTTAATATCGCCCTTGAGAAAACTTCTCTTCAGAGGCAGACCCTGGAGAATGGGCTTTATGAAGAAATACGCCGTACTCTTAGGGCTTACTTTGACCCCGCAGACCGACCCTTTTTCCCAGGACAGGGCTCGAAGCCCGTGGAGCGGCGCAGAGGGAGCGCGCCCAGTGCCCCGGTAGGCGCCTGCTCCCGGGCCATGGCCGCGGCCGCCGCGGT
>WEIV01015185.1:138286-218406 GCA_013390005.1 Calyptomena viridis
CAGCGCGGGAGGTGAGGGGCGGTCCCGCGGCGTGTCCGTGCGGGGGCGCGGGGCGGCTGCCGGGAACTGCCCGGAGGCGCCGGGCTCTGCTTCGCTGCCCCCGCTGACCAGCCGATACAGCCGAGTGGCGCTCTGCCGCCTTTCACGGCTTCGAACCTCATTTATGTCCTCCTTCTCCAGGTCTTGGATGAATTACTGGAATGTTCCAGGCTCTCTCTGTAAATATTAATTTGTGTAGCCTTAGGTTGGTGTGATTAAGAAGTATTGCCAGGTGCCAGAGGTGAATCGGTAATTGATTTTTGTTTGTGCAATGGACTTCCCTCTCTTTACCTCATCATATACTACTTCTGAGTTGTTTTTTGGGTGAAGGGGCATACTTGTGTCTTGGATGATGTGTGTGCAGTATTATCATGCCGAAGGATGCAGTAGCTGTTCGTCCCCTAGGTGATGAAACGAGATGAACACTTCGACTCAATAACAGACTTAGAATGTGCTTACTTTATGTGCTACAATTATTGTTTTTCCATTAATTCATCATACATTTCTTGAACTAACAGACAATGGTGGATTTTTAAGATGGGTAGGGGCCCACTAATCGATTATGGTTTGCCTCAAATGCTGTGACCTAGTCTAAGGGCCTGGGTTTCTGTGATACTTAAAATGTATGTTGATAAACTCTCCCAGCATATTGTATCAGCCAGTGTTTACACAGTGTGGAAATAATAATTTGCTGATACTATCCTATTGCATGTTTATGTATACACACACAGACTTTCAGAAAATTAATGCAGAAGGCAACAGAAAATGCCAAGAAAATGTACTTTCTGAATGAAATTATCAGGAATATATATACATTTAAATGTAAGCCATGGTTAAAAATATGTGCATTACAGTGCATATCCATTTCATGCTTTTATCTGGAAAATGTCTAGAAATAAACCCAAAATATTTTAAGATCCTAAATAGTCAAATAATGTTGGTGCTGTGAAGAGTTGTGTTGAAAGAGATGCTTGTAGTCAGGATGCTGTCTAATGGCTTTCCTGGTTTTGTTTTTAAATAATGGATCGAAATCTTGGGCTTGGAGAGAAATTCTGCGCTTCAATTAAATTCAGTTCCTTTTTTTCTTGTTGCATATTATATTATGAAAAGCAACACTTCTAGAACACATGATTTGTCCGAGTTAGTTATGAGGCAGTTGCTGGGTTTCACTTCTCAGCTTCTTTGCCCAGTGTCCTGTTCTTATTGCATCAGTGACCACACTTCCATTTGGATTTGTCACATGTATTGCCAAAATGATAAGTGATTCCCTTTGGAGCTGAAGTGAATTGGAAATGATTGGAACAGTCCTTGTCTTGTTGTATAGGCTTTGTTGCTTTGTATATCCAGGATTTTGAAGGAGAAGATTAAAATTGGCTGGGTTTTAGCTACCTTATGGTCCTGACTTCGGGGGACAGCTTGCAGATCTCTTACAGTGTTAGGGAATAAGCCCCTATATTAAAACAGAAGTGAATTCACTTGGGAGTGATTTAGGTTGGAGAATAACATTTCTTCAGAAAGGTAATTACCAAAATTGTGAGAATCCTATGGGTGGGTACTGCAGCCAGAGTGACTCCCTGCAGTCACCTGTTTGGGTGGATGTTTCAAAGGTGGGAAATTACTGTGAGCTTCTGCAGTGTGATCTGACACAAGAAATTGCTGCTCTAGGCAGCTGGAGATGCTCACAACCAATAATTAGTGGAAATAAGGTACAAAAGGGACTCAATTTCTCTTTGCTATCCAGTAGGCATGGAAAGAAAGCTGGAACATAACTGATGTTGAGGAAAATGGTAAAACTCCCTGTCTGGCATCTGGCTTGTGCCGTTTGTGTCTCAGTGGGTGCCCAGTGCAGCAGAAGTGGTCCTCAGCACTTCTGGCAGAATGACTGTAGTGTTATCACCCAAGAAACAGCAGACTGACAAATCACTTCCTCATCATGATCAATAAGACAAAAAATTCTAAGGCTTTGTGGGTGCAGCTCTTGTTTTAGTGAGGTATCCCCCCCACTGGTGGAGGTATTGGCAGTGAGGATAGCTGCCTGCTACTAAGTTGGTGGCTTCTCACTCCTTGCTGTGTAGGAGCTGCGCCTTGGGATCTGCACCCTTGTGGAAGAAAATGCACAAGTCACACTGCTGCTGCTGCGAGTTAGTCCTGGAGATTAAGATCACTTTCCTCAAAAGAGGAAATATAATGCTATATTTGAGTGAAGTCAGCATTAAGAGTATTCACTTAGGTGACCTCCTTTGGCTAGGAAGTAAAGCAGAGCAGGAGAAACAAGTCTTTGGTTCTTTTTTCCCTCTCCTCCCTTTTTTTCTTTTTAAAATCTTATTCCCGTGTCATTTTTCTCTAACTAGATTCATTAAACAATGAAGCAGTGACAAAGTTCACTGCAGGCTAGAGGGTTTATACTTGCCCCCCCCCCCCCCCCCCCCCCCCCCCCAATGTTTCAGGTTGATGTATTAAACACATGCATGGGAATACTGTTTTTTCCCTTTCCCCCATTTCTTTGCAAACCCTCCTGATTGTAGGCTGAAAGCTGTGATCAAAATGTCAGGTAGGTATGAGTAGTTCTGCTGCTGCTAGGAGGTGTGTGTTAGGAACTGTTTGCTCAGTTTTGGGGTGGGCAGCATGCTGCAGTGGTGCGTGTGTGTCTGCAGTCTCTGCTTGCCTGCAAGGGCAGAGTGCAGGCAGGTGTCGTGACATCTGTGGGCACTTCTCGGGGGGTTGCAATGCAGAAGGTAGTAGTAAGTGCCCAGAAGGGTGAGTTACTCCAGGTGCAGTGCTTTGCTTTTGCACCTGTGCTGCTCCCAGTCTCAAACCAAACTGAGACAAAGTTGCCGGTGTTTCAGCTCAGTACCGGATAGGATCCTAGTGACTTGCCTTCTCTTACTTGAGACTTAATGACTTGTTATGGTCTCAACACAGTTTATACTTTAGGAAGACTTTTGGTTTAGACTTGAAGCTTTCAATGTATAGAGTACTCATAATCTCAGTAAGCCTTTCTGATTGTTACTTCTCTTACGAGATGAGGTGTGCTTTCAGTTGCATGCCTTGAATTCCCTGTGTTGTGTGGTCCAATGTCCTGTCAGGTGGGCGAAGCTGTTCCCTGCTCCCAGTTATTCTTTGTCCTGTAGTGCTTGTAAGGTGTAATTAAACAATAGGCCTCCTTTTTGATAGATCCCACCGAGATGTCACTTTTTTTTCTTTCGTTGCCTTTCTTATGGCTACTCTGTATATTTTCCAGGGTTCTTTTCCAACATCTTGAAATGCACACTCTGTGTTTACCCATCGTATTTAAATAATGGTAATATCAAACTGACTTATAGGAATGGAAAAATCCAAGCTGATCAGGGAAGTTATACTTGTTTATACAGGCAAGATATGTATTTATCTTTTGGTTACACTATCAAGTTAGTGTTGTTTATGTTTCATTTTGTGTTCACTTAGCAGCATTTGAAAGCTTTTTATTAGTAACTACTGATTTCTAGAGAGGAGATTTTCTTACTGTAGTCTTATCCATTAGTGATTGATTGTGGCATCTTGTCATAGTGTTTTTGTAGATATGAGGGCCATTTCTCAAAAATCTAAGACTTTACAGGCAAGGAGCTGTCCCAGTGCACCAGTTGGAGGAAATCACAGCTTTGTTTTACAGAAGTTCACAGTGAGATCTATTGCTTCCTTGAACTCAGACTTATCTTAAGAAAAGGTAATTTATTCCCTGACTCATTTTTTCAAGTAAATTTAACCTTTTCTGACAGTGCTCCCTCTATCTGCTGCTACTCCTGTCTGGGTTTTTTTTCTGCTTTCTGTCCCACACGCCATCTGTCTTATTTTCTGGTTTGTTTTCTTTTCAAATACTCAGAGGTAATGCAGAGGATAGAAAGAAATATGAATATATATGAAATGTCACTGCCACCTTCATTCCAAGGGGAAGAGGTATGGATAGCTTCCTGCCAGGTCAGATGATACTGTGATTGCAGAAAATACTCGGATCTGCCTAGGTTTTACTTTGAAGGAGATGCTACAACGAACAACTCGGTGTTGTCAGTGGCTTGGCAGTGCTTGCATGCTGTGTCAGTAGTCACTGCACAAATAACACAGTAGGTACCATTAGGCTATTGCTGTAGTTAATTGTCTCAAGGTCAAGTAATGCCCAGTCTGGTGGCAAGGGCTTTATTTTAGTGTCAACTTAAGAAGTAGCATTTCCATAATGGTTTTCGAGTATCTGTACTGATGCCAAAGACCTGGGCACTTCTGATAAAGCTGGGTTTAATGTGTATGCAGATTTTGGTAGCTGTAGCAAGCTTGGCAGAGTTTTTCCTTCATACTTTCTCACAGAGGTTCAGATAATTCAGGGAAGCATTGAAGTGTATAGTAATTTTACATATGAAAATTGATTGTACTATGTTTATAATATATAAGCAATATTTGATTTTTTTGTACTCTTTTTTTTTTTCCGTCTTGGTTGCTGATCAAACCTTTTGCAGTGAAGGTGCTGAAGACTGCTAAAGATAGGAGCTGTGGTAACCCATAACATAAAATCCAGGCTGTGTCATCTGTCCCAGCTCCAAAAACTTGTTATCCGCTAGATATGTGGTGAAAGTCATGACATCATGATGATGGTGGAGAACCAAGGAGATAAAACTTTTACATTGTTACAGAACAGTGTGCTGAAATGTGGCGAGGTATGTGGTGAAAAATGGACTTTGCCTGCTGTGAACCAGTCTCTTGTGCAGATCTGTCCCAGGTGATTAACAGCTGTGCAACAGCTGAGGAAATTGTTGTGGCCTTTGCCACCCAGGTACCGGGGTCAAGTTTCAAGCAGCCTCAGTAGTCATCAGGGCAGTTAGGAGGTGAATTCAGAACCACAAAGGAATGACAAGGGTGGCTTTCTACCAGTGTCATGAGTTGTTCTCCAGTCTTTGTGGTTGGGTATCAGCTGAAGAAATTTCATTTGATTTACAAGTAATTATTTTTTTTTTGTTCTTTGGTAGTGGGGTTTTTTAGCATCTGTTGTGGAGCAGTGTTGGTTAGGTATGCCTTGTAATTGGGGGTGAATAGAGGATAGCATCAAATCACTGCATAGAGGCTAGCTAGGCAAGAACTTCCTGTGACATCTACATTTGCGTCTTGCTACACTCATGGGATGGAAAGTAAACTCCTTTGTTGGGTTAGTGCTGATGTGGTTGCTCATTGGGACACATTTGTTTGCTTCTATAAGGAGATTTGGATTCCTTAAAATAGAGCTCTGGTGCTAACTGATCACCCAGTGGACAAAATTTTATGTGGGTTGTTTTGAAAATTTGATTCTGTTTGTAATACATAATTTCTGTTAGTATAACTAACACATCAGTTGTCATGAGAGGAGATTGAGATAAAGATTAGTTTTCTCCTGCTCTGTTGACACTGTGCTCCTGACCCTATTGTGTGAGAAGTAAGTTACAGTGTTTAGTCAACTAGTTGTGTCCTTCTCTGAGCCCCACTCTGGTAGTTCCCAGTTCCAGGCTGAGCCTGGCAGGTAACAGGCAGGTTTAGAGGAAGGGGATTAGAGACTGATCTTGAAACCCCAATGGTACAGCAAGTACAAGAAATCAAAAATCTTCTACAGGGAGGTTGGAAAGAGCAAATACTGTGAACCACAGGAATCAGCCAGACCTTATGTGTTGGAGGGTTCTCCTGGGCTCTGTGGATGGTGAGCTGTGGGAAAAACACTGCATTGAGGAGCATGGTTCCTAGCCCTTCTGCTCAGATCTAAACATACTTCAGATTAAGCTTATGAGAAGAGCAGGAAAGGTGCAGTCCCTTCCTTGTTTTCCTCCCAGGAAGGAAATGTAGACCCAGACCTGGCAGAGCAGAGTGACACTGCTCCTTGTAGAATTGGGACCCTGCTCCATTAGGAACAAGCCACAGCTGAAGAGTGCTGTGAGCAGTTTGTGCAAATGACAGTGGAAAGCCAAGAAGTCTTGTAAAAGGAAGGGTGGTGGAGCTGAAGGGGCCACCTGTAGCACCAAAACTGATTTTAAGGTGCTTCTGAGGAGACCTGTATATCTTTGTGCTTGGGAACCGTCATGTGTTCTGTTTGTCATGGGACCAATGTAGGGTTTGGGATGTAAGGGCTTCAAGTTACAAAATGCATTTCTTGGGCAAAATTCTCATCATCCCTTAGTAAATGGTTACACCACTTCAAAAGCCTCTCCTGTGGCTGTGGGTGTTTTTTTTGTTAGTTTTTGTTATTGTTGTTGCTGTTTGGGTTTTTTGTAATATGTAGAAAATTTGTAAACAGACTTCCATGGATGTCAGCTGGAATCAGGGCTTCACATTCACACTACTCAGTACAGTTTTCAACTCTTAACTGCTTTGCAGTCAGCATTATATTGCATTTAAAATAAAAAGTTTGACCTGGTATTGTGTTTTGCAAGTGTTGTTTTGATTTCTTCTTCATGCTATATATTATTTGTTATGAATTCTGTGAGGAAAGAGCTGTAGGTGATTTTTTCACTGAAAGGCTCTAGGATGACAGCAGTGTTATAAATTAGTATTTGCTTTTGTCTGGCCTTGAAACACGTCTCTCTTCCTGCTTCTTTTCACTTTTTTTTTTTTTTTTTTTNNTTTTTTTTTTTTTTTTTTACTTCACTGAGTGCAGCAAGCAGATAACTCAGAAAAGCAGTTTTGACCTGTGGAAGCTACTTCAGCTGTTACTTGTTCATTAGGTTACCCCAGCTATGTGTTTGAGATTGGACGTGTGCATTTTAATCCAAGGTCCTGTAATGATTATTGGCAGGAACATGAGTAGGTTTATGGTTAAACTTGATGACCTTGAAGGTCTTTTTCGACTTAAATGATCCTTGATTTTACAAATCTAGCTCTGGGGTAATACACTTGCCACGGGTAATGTGTCAGGTTTTTTTAGTTACAAATCACTAATGAACCCTGATGGGGTAGGTGCAAGCTGCTTTTCCTATTCTTTTAAAAGATTTCTGGAGCCAAATTTTAACACCAAGAATGGAAGGACTACAACCTCTCAAAAATGTGAGCTTTAACATGAGGGGAAAAAAAACCACATCCAAAACTTGTTAATACATTAACTGTTTTGGTTGGCTTCAGCTTGAGAAAGAGCAAGCAATTGCATTGATGTAGAATCAAGAGAACACAAAGTTCTGTTTGAAACGTGCTGGGCACTGTTACCAGCTATGTCAGGTATAACTTGTGGTGAATGGAAATTTAGCAGCTTTCATCTTTGGGCCTCAATTCTGCATGTGGGCTTGGGTATCACAAGCGTAACTTGTTTGAGCAAGTAATCCCTCTGAATGCACTTGATACATGAATAGAGAGCTCAGAGACTCTCTATTGTTGTGGTACCTGGTCTTGTGGCTGAGATGAATGGCTTCCATGAAAATGCAGCACTGGAGGAAGTGAAGCTATTTGTCAAATTTTTGAGTTTGGGATGTATGTTTGTTTGCTTTTTCCCAGCAAGAAGAAATATCTAGCTTCAGCATATTGAGTTACTTTGTAGATACCATCAGTGTAAGATGTTTGAATTTTAGTTTCAAAATCAGTCTGTTTTGTTCAATAAGAGCATCTCTGTTCAATAATTATGTTTAAAACAATTGAGTAATCTGAAAGTAAAATATATACTGTGACTGTTTTACCAGCAATTTCTACACTTCCGTTTTTTTATGTGACAGTACTCAACCTTAATACAAATGTATTTTTAACATTTTTGTGGTTTATTGAAGCCCTGAACCATCTCGCTGACTGAACACATCCAAGATTTGAGCAAATAAAGACCAGACTAGATATGCTGAAGAAAGGATGTCATGTAACTGTTTTGTATGAATCATTCCATTGTTCTGTCTTTTCTGCATACATAGAAATAGGCTACTAACTTTATTTACCTTAGTAATTTTGCGCAGACAGCCGTGCACAAATGGTTAGAACACAGAAAAGCAGAAAGAATTTTCTGTTTGGGGAAAGAATAAGCAGGTCTTCAAAGAGAGACTCTGTCATTAATAGGTAAATGTGACTGTGCTCTGGTGTATAGCAAGGGGAATTCTGTTTGAGAGGGGAGTTTTTGCATTGTATATAAGGCAAGGTGACTCTTGGTACAAGGCCAGAAACTGTGCATAGTTTTTACAGGAATCTGGAGATGGAGGAAGGAAAACTGATAAGATAATAAAGGTTTTACGGATGTTTCAGAAGAGCAAGAGAACTAAATCATTTTCTGTTACACAATGCCTAGAGGAATTTTGCAAGGAGGAAGGAAATAATTAGAGACACTCTGCTGCTTTTAAAAACAGGCTTCGGATTATGTAGTAGGTAGAGGGTTTGATTTACTGTTGATCATTGTAATTTTAATGCACCTAATGGTGCCGACATCAGAGCACTTGTGAAGCTCTGTGTGCTGGTGTAATACAAGGTTACACTCCGTAGTGCAATAAACGTTGCAGGTTAAGCAACTGAGAAGTAAACGGAGAAGGTTTCCAGTGTTGATTTTGTATGTTACAAATGTAAAGGATTTTGTGTTACAATTAAACTGTTTGATATGTTACCTAATGTAGAGTGTATGCAATTTGACACAGTTCAGGTTGCTATGGAAACGTGGCATTTTGGTTCTGTTAACTGTGTTTCAGATAGGAAAACAGTTGCATTGCATTACTGAGGGACTTCTTTTTGCCCATCCTCCTCTGCTTCTCAGGTGGGAGGGAGACGACAGAAAAAGGCATGGCCAGGAATTTGCATGAGTCAGGGTCAATGGTGAACAGGAATGTTGAGCTGAAACGCAAAAATTATAATTTTACTTTGAAGTAGCTCTTGTGTCTTTAGTCGCTTTTTTCAAGTAACGAAGTGTTTAAGTGTTCATCTTTCACCCTGTAGTGTCATTGGACTGTTGAAGTTCTTTTTCTAAGAACCTGAGGATGATGGGTACTTTTTAAAGGAAAGTTTCCCATAATTTTCACAATATGGTTATGAATATCACTGGAAATGTGCTTGACCTAAAAAAACAGTGAGCAGTTCTAGTGCTTCCCACTAGACTTATGGGTTTACTTATATTTTAAATTTTTTTTGTTGCCTGGCCTTATTTTGTAAAACACTGAGAACATATTAACCAAGTCTCATTGAATACAGTGGTAATATTTGCAAATATAAACCTGACTTTATATTTAAGCATTTTGGGACCTAAACTAACTGTAAGTAGGAGGTGATTTATGGTACCTGTGATTGACAGTACAGTGTTGGTGCCAAGCATCAAGCCACATCTTTGTGGTTTAAGTGACTCTTCAAACACCAGTCTCTTTCTGCTCTATCTGAGCTTTATTTACCTTTGGTATAAATGCCTTTCTTTTGTTGGGGAGAAAATAGCTGAGAAGAGAGAGAACAAGTTTGCTGTGAAGCTGAGATTGTAGTTGTATTTCTTTTGTAGCCTGTTTCTCATCTCATGAATGTTGGTCATAGGTCTCCACAGCACTCATCTTCCCAAGTGTGTGGTTGCTAACCCCCACCAAACAAAATTACTGCTCAAGGAATTACGCTGGTGGTTTTCTGCTGCAGGTCTGCCTTCTGTGGCAGAAGTGAGAGTGTGTTTGCAGTTCATCCCTGTGCAGCAAAGCCCACTGGAAGAGGGTGTGAGCTGGCATGGCAGCATATGGACTGAAGTGCAGATACAGAGCCACTTTTGCCGAGCCTGCTGCGAGTCATCTCTGTGGTAATTTTGGATGGAGGAGTGGTAGCAAACAGCTGAAGTAGGTGGAAGGGAGGAAGGCGAAGGACAGTAGTGCTTTAAACTGCCAGCTTGTTGCATGGATATATTTTAACAGCCTGAGAGAAATGAGTGAAAGCCCAATTCCTTTGGCTGAACAGATCATGCTTGATCTCCAAAGGACATTTGCTGTGTATTATCTGCTGTGATGCTGCTGTTTCGCCAATGCAAATCCCACTCAAGGCCTTTGTAAACCAATTCATAGAAACAACTCTGGTATGTGGCCAGGCCTGCGGTATGTGGCACTGTGGATCCAGTGGCCTTTAGCAGCATTTTAAATACGGGATATAGGACACTTCTGGTTGCTCACCTGGCATAGAGGTGGCAGCAGGCAGTTGGCTGAATCTGTGTGCTACCTGACTTGTGCTTGTAACACACAGCTGTGTAGGAGTGGTGAGGATGGAGTGACTTCTTGTTTGCTGCTTCTGTCCCTTGGCTTGGTTCAGAGAAGGGAATCTAAGGAGGGCTGGACCATGTCGCTTATAAACCTGGTAGAGAACCCGTAATTCATCGGGTCTAGGAATTATGTTGTTATCTGGATGCATATGTTTGGATCTTGTTAAGTGGGGTGTGCAGGATTTCTTTGAAATACTGAACAGATCATGAAACTAGCAGTTGTAATGAGCAAGAAACGTGATGATGTCAACTGACAAATCAGCAAGGTAGCACTAAGGGGATTGTCTGAGTGCTAGTTGTTGTGTCGAATGCTTGTAATTTTTTGTTGTCTTTTAGAAAACTACAAATACTTGGTGTTTAGTTGAACACTGAGAAGCACATACATTGGAAGCCCTTTGTGTATATGCCTGTGTGTTCCAGGGAGAGGGAGGGAACAGTGACATCCGTCTTACGTTCTCTGGATACTAAACTGCATCCTTCTCTAGTTCATAGAATCAGAGTCATTAAAGTTGAAAAAGACCTCCAAGATCATCAAATACAACCTTTGACCAAATTCATATCAAAAAGTGCCATGTCTGTTCATTTTTTCAATGCTTCCAGGGATGGTGATTCCACCACTTCCCTAGGGGGTATGTTCTGATGCTCAGGCATATTCTAGGGAAGGAATACTTCCTAATATCCAACCTGAACCTCCCCTGGCACTATTTAAGGCCTTTTTCCTTTGTTCTATTGCTAGTTGCCTGGGAGAAGAGGCTGACCTACACCTTGCTACAATCTCTTCTCAGGAAATTGTAGAGGGCAATACTGTGTATACTTGTACAATGTGAGCGTGAAAAGCTGTGGGATTCAGAGGGTTTGGACTTGATGTTTAATTGAATTGGGGTCGGTTGAAACAATATACAAGAAGATGAAGGTGTTAATTGTTTTAAAACATCTGCGATGACAGTGTTCTTGTTGACCTAAAAATCAAAATCTTCCAAAGTGGCCTGATTTCCAACAGCACTGTATTCTTACATTTAGTATGGCATAGCACTCTGCCTGTTAATAGTTTATGCTGTGTTTTGTAACCAGTTTTTGTCTAGCAACTGCAGCTTACTTTAACAGTAAAATACATTGTTCCTTATGGAAAATATATCTGGTGATGTTCAGCTGCCAATGAGTGAAGATTAAATCTGGATGTTTTTGTCTCTTTACAACCTCACTGCTGATGGGGAATTTCTGGTAGCTCTTTTGCTTCTCCTTACTCTGTGTGAAACATGACAGCCTGAGTTAGTGGGTAAAAGTCTCTTTCCAATCAAGGCATGAATAATTTGCCTGGAGAGTTTTTTGGAGCTGAACCAAGTTTTGTTATTGTTCTGTTTCTGAACCAGAAATGTTTCTGTTACATTCATTCTCATTTATTCAATCTTTGTTCACCTGGACAGACTGTTGCAGATCCAGTTGGGGAGTTGAAGGTGATCTCAGCTTAGCCTGTTCTTACTTCACTAATAGGGAACAAAAATGCTTGGACTAATAGCTTACTATTCCACTGTAGGGGGTATAATAACCTCCTGCACGTTGTACCCTATTCCTCAAGAGCAAGGTGTTTGATTTCTTTGCCTGTCTTATCTCCAGATCTTATCATCACTGTCCTTGAGAGTCCACAGTGTGCAAATAGCCACATCGAATCTTTCCTTTTGTCTCCAATTGGTGATACAGAAACTGTGATACTGTTCTGTGTTTAATATGAACAAGAAGTCTAGAAATCACTTCTGCTTACACATTTATTTTCAGTTTCTTAATTCTTGCATCTTAGTTCTTCATGAATTTTAAGAGTGTACCCATGTTAAATGAAATGTGACACAGGCATAATACTTTAAAGGTTAAGGACATAAATAAGGGTTATTCACCTAAGCAAGGGTTGAGTCATCAGACTCAACTTCAGGTAGGGAAGCTCTCCTAGGCTTAGTGTCCTTCGGTTATGTGTAATGGACCGGAACTTCTTTATAGAGCTTATTAATGTTTTAGAAATAACATTACTCACAGTGATTATAATGTAACTGTAAAATTGTATTAAAATAATTCTGTGTTTGTTTTAAGATGGCTTTAGAATAAACAATTATTGTTTCATTCCAAAGTAATGTATTAAGTCAGTGCTGCGTTTTACTGGCTTGTGCCAGGTGATTTCCTGAAACCTTCCAATCTCACTTTTTTCTAGGTCATTCTGCCTGAAGAAAAGACTAAAAAAGTAGCTTACTCTCCTCTTTGCTGGCTGTACATTTCTGTTATGTTTCATCTTGAGATGCTGTAGTGTTTATTCCAAAACTTCTGTCTTTACTATTACACCAAGTAAAATACACTAGCAGGACAAAAGCAGTAAAACTTAGCCTGGTTAGTCCAGTCAGTGAGGGGTTAATGAAATGCTGCAACGTTTAGTATTTCTCCTGAAGTGTGAATGAACATTCACCTTCTTGGTTTTAAAAATGGGAGGTCTGTTGAAATTAATGTAAAAATAATATTAGCGCTTTGGCTTGTGAAGCTTAATCATATGCATTTATATGACTCAGTAGTACTCTCTCCTCTTCCACGTTAAACTGTTTCTGTTGCTTTATGCTTCAAGGTGTTGTATGTGACCCTATGCTGCAACCTTGTTGGTGTGTGCTTTTATCTGTTTGTGTCTGCAAAGTACTCTGGTAACCGCTTTGGGCTCATCAGAGGCACAGCTAGCAACCCCCAAGGGTTCAGTTTCAGACAATGCACTGAAAATGCTTCCCCTCTGTGAAAATCTGTGATTTTTTCTACAATATTGTATTCTTTCAACTTGGTAGATGTTTTTAATATTGTACCTGAAGTACTGCACACATATATTTTCTTTTTTTGATCTTAGTATGGACTTGGTGTAATCCTTGTCATCTATTATGATGCATCTTTTAGGGGTCAAAATTGGCACAGGTACATAGAAGACTTGTTATTCATAAGAAGACAAGACAGAGTTGCATATCTAAGCCAAATCATTAGTAATGCTTCATGTCTGAATATGACCGGTTTTGAATGTTGGTATTACAACAGGTGTTAGTAAGGAAGTTACTTCCTTACTGCAGTGCTATGAGCAGATATATGTGATGTTTGTCTATAGTCTCAGAAGCAGAGGTATAATTGAGAACCAAAACTGAAAAACTGCTGTGGTGTGGGATACTGTACCAGAAAGAGCAAGAGCCTGGATCCTCAGAGGAATTGGCTTTTTATTTTCTTTCATAGATCTGAGCTATGATTTCTATGTCTGTGCCCCCAGAGCCAAATAAAATTGAGACTGATAGCAAAGTCTCAAAAGTTGGCCAGTTTAAATTTCTCAGAAAATAGTAACTATCTCCTTGTCAAAGTAGTTTCCTCCCTTGTTCTCATTGCTGTTGGTTATTGAGGCTGGCTGGATTAAAGCTAGTGGGAGGATACTTGCACACATTGCTCTTGTGCTCTCATTTGAGCATGTGGAGGTAGTTCATGTAGTTCAGCTCCCTATTTGCATAGTAGGGAATTACATAATTTTTCTACCTTAAGAAAGGTTGAGAGATGTGGACTCTACAGGATCGTGAAAAATATATCTAGAGAATTGCATGATCTTGGATGCTGCTTTTTGTCTTTATGTCTTTCCAGGACTTGCAGTGGGCACAGATGGCTGTCAAGTCCACTGAATGTTCTAAAAATAATTAGATACTTCATTGGCTTCTGCATTGCTAGTGCAGTTGGATGTACTGTTGTTCATGTGCAGGGTTTTGGAAAGTCATGCCTACAATTGGGGGATGGATTGTTCATGCTTTAGAGCCAGCAAACAGGATTTCTGGGTGCTTACCCCTGAGCTCAGCAAGCTGGGCTTTTTGTTGTCTCATGAAAATGTAAACTACTTAAACTTCTAGTAGCAAGTACATTATTCTTCCTGCCTGAGAAGGGAAGGAAAAGGGAGAAAAAAATAATTTTGAAAAATTGATAAATTTGTCAGTCTTTAAGAGTTCTCTATTCACACGCTTAATTATTTTAGTGTTCCTCTCAAAAATACAATTCCCATTCCCTTCGGTTATCCTCACTCATAGAGCATCTTCTGTTACTGCTTTAAATTTATCAGTGTAGGATGCTGCTGTCCTGCAGAGCCAGGTGTCAGAGAGGGCAGCAGGATCTGGAAGCAGCGTTTCTGGAGATCTTGGGAGGGTGGTGTCAGTTGAAGTGGCATGGGTATCCATGGTGAGGAGTTCAGTGCTCCTGTGATTTCAACTTTTTTAAACCTCTTTTCTTATTTTGTGGCCTTGCTGGAGCATTCCCTCGTTACAAACTCTCAGTATCATGCCCAGAAATGCCTGTATTTAGCAAGACTAAATACACAAAGCAAGTATCCAAAAATGAACAAATATAAATGAAAATATCCAGAACAACAGGACTGACATCAAAAAGGACAGTATGTTTTTGTGTATTTAAAAAATAAATTCTTTTCTTTATATTTTTTATATTCTTTTCTTCATATAATTATTAGGTGCTGACATTAGCTGAATTTGGAGAGTGGCAAATTTTTGACAGGATCCTTACTTAAATGCTTTGTGTGGTCATCAGGAATATCTTTCCTCTTGAAAATGCCTAATTTAAAGAGTTAGTGTTGCTGTAGGCATGTAATATAAGCTTTTTGCTGTTTCTGTTTCAGTGTAGAAAGGGTTACACTGAGCCTGAAATTTCTATAAAATCAGCTTTGTCATCATTTGAGTTTGAACTGAACTCATGATAAATGAATAAGTTGTCTGTCTTGCAGTATATAAATATCCCCCAAATATGAACATTTTTAATAGTCTGCCTGATTCAGTCTTTGCTGCTGCCAGGAAACCAAGATTCATTTTAATTATGTAGCGTTAATAATGTTTTAAGGAGTTAATATTAGTAAAGAATACTTGAGTTTTCTTTCTTAGAAGGTATTGGAGGACAAGTAGAGGGGGAATTACAGAGTAGGTTTGCCTTTTTTGATATCATTTTAAAATGTCAGTGATACCCTATAAATTAAATGTGGCTTTTGTACTGTTACTGCTTAAAGAACTGAAAATTGAAAAGGACATTTCTAAAGGACGTTACGAAATTCTAGTTTTCGGTAGAAATTACTGCAGGCTGTGCCATGATGCTCCTAGCTTTCAGGCTTTTTTTTTTTTAACTCCTTTGAAGGCAACTAGTACATGAAAACTCCCAACAACATAAGTAAACTCAACTTAGGAAGTCAGCTTTCCTAATCAGTTTCTTTTTTGTAGTACTATATTTTTAAAGTATAATTATTGGCCTTAAGTGTGCCTTCCTAGAACATCTTTGTTTCTTTTAGGAAGGTGAGCTAAATAAGTTAACAGAATAGGGCCTAATGTCACATTATTTTATTGTAAAAATTTTCTTTAATTAGTGAGCGATATTATGTTCTTGTGTATTTTTATTAGTGAAAGAAAAAACAAAATTCGCCTGAATGCCTTTCCTGCGTCTGGTCTGTGGATAACATTCCAATTTTCTGAGTGCCCATCTGTTATGAATATAATTATTAATTTTTTTTAAGTTCTTGATTTATTCCCCCTCACTGTGTGAAAGGACTTGGACTTGCATTTAGCTGATGTGAGCAGAACAGACTCCATACCTACATTGTCGTTGTGAGCTTTGTTTAGTGTTGATGAAAGCAAACAGCAAACCTTACACTTGGTGAGCTGAGCAGTGCCTCGCTGGTTTGGTGCTGGTACCTCCTGTAGCATCTGTGGTTAGATCCAGGCTTAAGCCTTGTGTCCTCTCTTTCTTCATGCCCCTTCTTGCTGAAGCAGGGAGGGGCTGCTCTGGCACTGGGCCAGACAGCGATGTGGGCAGGCAGGAGTTTCTCCTCCTGGCTCCCTGGGCAGTAGCACTCCCTTCATCTGCCAACACATCACTGGAGCAGGGCTGTTATTCCCCTGAGTGGAGTTTGTAGATCGTAGGAGAGGAAGAGAATGAATGTAGAGCATGCCACTGGCTCTTGCACAGGATGAAGCACTGAGGACAGATCTCTCTTCCCTTTCTTCATCCCAGCTGAACATACTTCAGTGAGGTGAGGGGTTCTCCCTGCTTCCCTCTTCTCCCTCTGCTGTCCTTGCGGTCATGGGTTTAATACTATCTCGATGCTTTGTGGTTATTTGATAGTTGTTGGTGTCACCATGAGACTCAACTCTGGCCTGTCAGTGCCCTTGTGCCACATCAGTGTAGTAAAGGCAAAGGGGAAAGAGTGGTTCCTCTGTCTTTGAACTCTTTTTGTAATTTGATACATAGGTTGTAGTTGTATGCTTTGAAAGACTTATTGTAACTCTAAATGCAGTGATAACAAAGCCACCAGTTTTGATCCTCTGAAGATAAAAAGACCTGCCCCAACAGGGAAGATAAAGATGTGTTAAAACTCTCAGGAAGTATTTGGTATCTTCATACAGACTGAATATCTGAGCAGGCCAATTTGTTTTGATGCTGTAGTTATGCTACTATGGTGTAGATTTCTGTGTCCAGCTGAAGACTCCATAGTGTGTTACCTTGGAGAGATAAATGAGTATTCTCTTCATAAAGATAAAGACTTCTTAGACATTTGCCCTTTAAAGAGTGTCCATTACTGTAGTACTCTACCTGATGTGTAAAGCAGAGAGACTACATTCTTTTTGATGTGCTGGATGTATTCAAAACTAGTGAGTAGGAAAAACTGCCTTTTGAAGCAATGGATGTCAATTGCAGTGAACTGGTCATCCATGAATAAGGAGAGAAAATTGTGGCAAGTATTTCTGGTGGAATCTAGCATGGGCATGCTATGTTCTTGGGCTTTTCAAGTAGATTAGTCTGTCTTTGCTACATTATCTATTTTGTTGACATCTGGCAGTTTGTAGCTTATGATCTTTTAATACAGGGGAAAATGTTGGGAATGTATTAGGTCCCAGAGAAATTTTTCTTCTTTTGCTATGAATCATAGTTTATGTGGCTTGCATTTCTTTGTTATACAGCCCATTAAACTAAAATGTTTAGTAGTAACTTCTGGTTTGAGTTTAATATGAAATACTGATGAAGAGCTTTAACATTAACTTACTTTGTTCATGTGCACAAGCCATTGAGGTGGGTTGAATATGTGTTGAAGAGGAAAAGAGGGTAAAACATCTTGGCAGGAATCTTGGACAGCAGTTGATGTGGCATATTGTTAATTGCAATAATTATAAAGCAGTTTGGAAATTCCCAACTCCTGGTTTTGAAGTGCCTTAATATGGCATTCTACCAAGAGGTGGTGATTTTTGTGTCAAATGCCAGTGTTAGTGGTCTCTCTTTTTTGTTACTTCTCAGATAACCTAGATAATCTTCCCTAGTCCTGCCCATCTCAAGGTGACTGCACTTCATTTGGAGAGCTGGAGGTCCATCTTGTTCCTCCCTGTGTGCTCGTTTGAACTTGTTTATTGGTCACAACAGTCAATCTGTGTAAAGAATGTAGATCATTTTCTTCCTTTACACTGTTATAAAACTTTTTGATTTCTCACGATTTTACAGAATTTTTATGAAGTGAACATTGTGTGTCTTACTGTACGTACTGTATATTTCCAAAGCTGCTTTTGCTCTTCCTGTGTATGAAACCCGTGAGACCTGGAAAATGTTTTGGTGTAAACATGCAAAGTCGTTTAATCTTTCCAGGTTTCTAAAACTTGATGCTGCTCTTGGGGTTACCTACTTTGCAGTATCTCTTTTCTGCTGCTGGAGAAAGTGGCCTGATTGCATTTATTGGTTTTTGTCTCATTTTATGCTAAACGGATATTGCATAGCAAACCTTGGTTAAAGTTTTACTTTGCTTTGTCACTGGGTCGGTTTTATTTCCACAACCTGTTGGGTTTGGAGGTGTTGTTGACATGTTGATTTATGAACTTCCTGTTTTTAAATGTTATATACAGGAGACTCTGCCTGGATATGAGGTACTGAGGGGAAAAAGAGCATCACACTTGGCTGCTCACCTTGCCCATTTGGCTAAATAATGGAGACCAAGGAAGAGAAGAAGGAACGACGACAGGGCTATTTTGCTCGGTAAGGTTACAGGGTTTATTTCAATGTTGATTACAATGTGGAACTCCTTATTCTGCCTTTTTCACAAGACTTTATGATTTTTGAAACATGTATAAAAATGAAACCTGCTGCAGTATGTATCCAGAAAGTGCTTGTTTTCCTGCTGTGTCCCTAATATTGGAGTGCTGATTTTTTTCTGTTGGGTAGTGGAGAGAATTACAATTGTAATTCATAACACTAAACTGTTCTTGGGTACTCAATTACAAGTTGCACTGCATTTGAGCTTCCAGCATCCACTTCCTGGAGAGTGTTTATGAAAATAAACATATCTGAAACATGAATGTTTCTAAACCTAAAGTTTATGTGATTTCTAATAAAGCACAGACTAAGTAGTGCTATCTCATAGGGTAAGACCAGCTAAGAAAGGGTAAGCTGTCTAGATTGTGTCATCTCTCTGGTGACGAGTGGACCTGAGGAAATGGCCTCTGAAACTGTGTCAAGGGAGGTTTAGGTTGGATATTAGAAAAAGATTTTTCCCCCAGAGGGTGGCTGGGCGCTGGAACAGGCTCCCCAGGGAAGTGGTCACAGCACCAAGCCTGACAGAGTTCAAGAAGCATTTGGACAATGCTCTCAGGCATGTGGTGTGACTCTTGGGGATGGTCCTATGCAGGACTAAGGGTTGGACTCAATGATCCTTGTGGGTCCCTTCCACCTCAGCATATTCTGTGATTCTGTGATCTTTATAAATAAAAGCACTACTTTTTAAGTCAATAATTTTTATCTTTTGGAATTCATGATTGGTGATTTTTTTAAGAAATAAGTGATATTGCTTTCCTAATAACTTGTCTTTGTTAATACAGTAAGTCTGTAATCATCTCTGAACTCTGATATACAAGAAGAACCAAAGCTCACTTACTCTGGGAGTGGGGAGTAGGAAGTAAATATAAAAAAAACATCTTTGTCTCAAGGATATTTTCTGTACTGTTGAAGAGGAGAATCGTATACTCTCCACTAAGTACTAAATAACTGTTACTGAAACTGCAGTAAACCAGTAGCCTTAGTGCATTATAGACATCTAGAGACATGCCTGTCACACCATTTAAAAGTAGTAGTGTGGGGAAAAGTTGCTACTTCTTTATTGCTATTCAGGTGGTGTGTGTGGTGGCTAAAGATTTGATGCCAGGTTTTGTTCATCTGTTAATGACTGGTGAGTTACTTTCCATTTGGAGAAATGCAATTATGTTGATGTTGACAGAAAGGAATGTTGCAATTTCGGGTTCTGAGAAGAGGAAATTGACAATGGCACCTGTAACAGAGGAGGCATCAAGAAGGATAAAGCAGAAGTAGCTAAAGGAATTGTACTGAGGAAGAAGTAATGTTGTATTAAGGAAGACTCAGTCTTTGAGACTGGTGTCTGAGTAAGATGCTTTAGTGTTAAGAATGGTCTGAGTTCTTTCTAAATGCTGTCTGCTAAACAAATGGAAAACCCTAAGAGGCTTTCAGAAAAGTCCCTTACATTGTATATAATCTGTTGTGCAGCTTTTCTCTGTCGTCTTGTGGCTGTTCTCTTAAAAAATCACATGGGCAGTATGTCTTGCATGGGCATAGGACACTGAGCAAGGATCAAAAACATCCAAGATCAATTCTTAGTTCTAGCATTTAACTGCCGTGTAACTCTGGGAAGGTCACCTGTGTCTTTCCCTCCCAGCTTGCATCTTTTTTCTTTATATACGTTGCAGGCCCTTAAGTGAAGTCCCCACTCTAAACAAACCTATGTATGATTTGTACAAGAACGTTCTTGCAGCCCCTCAAGTCGTATTTTAATAGAAGCTAAAGCATGTCAGGAGGTGGTATGTCTAGCCAGCATCCCAAAGTGTCTGACTTCCCATCAGAAAACACCTTTTGGCCTTCAGGGTGGTGTAACTGTTGTGCCTCCTGGGCAGCTTTTTATAGGGGTGGCACTCAGTGTCTGAGTGGTTACACTAGCAATTGTTAGAAAGGGTAGCTTGAGAACCCCAAAATACTGTGTGCTGCCAAACCAGCTGCCAAACTGCAAGAGAGGAAGCAAGATGAACATGAAATTGTCTGCATGTTTGTCCCCCAAATTTAGTGTTGTGAATAAGCTTGTTTACACGTTTACACTTTAAAATATTTGAAATTTCTCCATAGAAGAGAGCCATCCTATCTTTCCACTACAGATAGTCATGGTCTGAGTGCCTCGGTTTTCCCCTTCCTATGACAAGTGAAGCTGAAACAAAACCCTCCCCATTCATTTCTGCTTCTTACCAAATGCTCCTTTACCCTCTGTGTTTTGTGGTAAAGGGCTTGTTTTTTGCCTTGGTTGGCAAGAAATGAAAAAAGTAGCTTTTCAAACAAAACAGAAATGTCTACAAAACTTTTCAAAAAACAATTTAGACTCTTAATATAGATAAAATGTTATGGTTCGTGGGAGTTTAACAGGCAAGAAGTAAAACTATAAGAGTAACATGCAAGCACAAATTTCTCTTATGCAATATGTCCTTATTTAAAACTGTTACTCCTACTTAAAGACTATTCTGTGTAGTTAAGTTTTATTGCCTAATTTTCCAAACCTTGTTTTTAGGCTCTTCTGTTGACTTCTATGTCACTGGCTCGCAGGTGGACCAATATCTGTTTTGGCATTCAGAAGTCCAAAAACAAATGGCACAGTGTACTATAGATCAACAGTGGCACATCCGTGTCTATTGGGTCCCTGACTCTACTTGACATTTATTGCTTTTTATTGTGATTATGTGCCCTTGAGCCCAGGTACAACATGCTGTTTCCCTCTGCCTGTGCATCTTCCCTCTCACCTTACAGAATGGAGAGCTTGTTTTCCCTTGCCCATTGTGTAGGGTCAAGTTCTTGGGTATTACACCTCATAAATGAATAGCTGTTAAAATTTTAATTTAAAAAGAAATTGCCAAAACGAGTGATATGTGTCACATGAAAATAATTGGTAGTCTGGAAGGCTGAATGTACGGCTTGAAACTGGAATTGGTTTGCATGTTCTGTTGTGTGATACTGGATATATTTGGACAAGAAGTTCAAGGAGATGAGAAATCATAACGAAAGAGTTTGAATAGTTTTCTGAAAGAATGACAAAAGAGGCTCTTCTAGTTTCAAGTTTTCTGTGTCAACTTGCATCACAGTGAGTTACTCAGCATTTTCTATACTTTGTGAAAAAATGTTGCTTTTCAACAAGTTGACCAAAACGCTTACATTAATTGTTATGTCTGCAACGTGTGGTGACCTTCATCTGAAGATTGCTGTGTGGAGATGAACTTACATTGAATGACTTCTGATGGGTTTCCAGGGGAACCATGAATTTTAGTTTTCAGTGTCTTTTTTTGGTCACCACTGAGAGACAGATTTCTGAAGTTAAAGCTGAAGTGAAAATATCAGGGAAAACAATCTCACTGGGATTTAGGTGCTTTTGTGTTTATTGCATTTACATTGGTTTTATTGCTATTGTTCTTCTGAAAAAACTACATAAATGTCTAGGACATGCTCCAAAGCCCATCTCAGTAGGCAGACTCCCCTGAGCTCCAGATTACTAATCCTTTTGTCAGAACCTGAAGCCAGTTGCACAACCCGATGTTCACCTCGTGTTTCCTTATGATGTGAATATATAAGGGAAATAAAGGAATTCACAGCATGTTTTAATTTAATTTAGATTCTTGACTTAGATACCTAAATTTACATCCAAACAGATGAAGACTTATACATTAAAACCAAGATTTACAAAGATATATATGAGTGTTTGCTGCAATTGTTATTTAGTTGTTACCAGGCTCTAATTTACAGGGTTTTGTTTTTCCCTTCTAATTAGTTTTAATCCCTAAAAATAAGTGAAACAAACCATAAAACAACTGCTATACAGATTTTCAATCACACTAGTTGTTTATGGCCTAACTTTAGCCTTGCTTTTGAACATTCACAGCGATTACAACAATAGGAATCATTGATACATAGTTACTGAGCTGTAAGCAGCTGCAGTCTGGAAAGCTTCGCTGGAGGAGGAGTCATGTATACTTATATACATATATATTGTTATGGTCTTTTCCTAGTCCTTGCTCTGGTCAGCTGTTGAAGGCAGGATTTTGGCCTGCAGAGATCCTTGGTCTGACACTCTGTGGTCACTTCTTTGGTCCGTGTTTTGCATATTGCAAGCTAACAGGTTTGTAAGCATCCCATTTGTAATTTTTCTGTCTTCTCTCTTATTGTCATATTCAGTATTTGTACACTTCATATTTTTTTTTCCTGTGGCTCGTAAGACATTGGAAGATGATGAAATAAGAAAAATGCAGCAAGCACAGAGGGAATCACTGTGGAAAGAAGATATCAGTGGTGTCTAGGACAAAGGAAAACCTAGATAAGGAATATGTGCACAAACATACTTTCTTGAGGGCATCTCCTACACGTAAGACTTTGTCATAAGTTTTTCTGTTAAGTGCTTTTCTTGTTGACCAGACTCATTATATCTCTTCAACAGGCTTCAAATGTTGGGTGCTCCTCAGTTCACTACTTCTCGAGCAGTTGCCTCCTTGCAATTGTTTTTACTGTGCTGAGCCAGTGTTGTTTATTCAGGTTTCCTGTAGCACCCATTATTTATTTTTTGCTTTTAGAAGGAAAAGTTTCCACACATTGTTTTAAAACAAACCATCATGGAGGTTTATCTTGGGTGTGAATAATAGTCAAGCCAAGATCATTTAAATATTTTTAAATGACTCTAGGAAGTAATGAATCATTTCAGTTCATCTGTGTAATGGAAATGTCTTAGCTCTGCTTCCAGACATATAAACATTACCTCATAATCCTGTTACTGAAACTAAATAACAGTATTACATTTTACTCACGTTGTTTCAGCCAATAACTTGTATGCTTGAAGCATTTTATTTTGTAAGAAAAGACTGAATATATCACTACTTCAGATTTATGGGGTGCAGTGTTTATTATTTGCTCTGTTATTTAGGAGTGTATGCTTGGGATAGTAGATTTGTTATGTTGGATGCTGAAAGAAGCCATAAAATATTTTTGGAAACATTGAGTATTGTGATTTACCTTCCAGTTAGTTAAAATGGAGGAGTTTCAATATTTTTAGCAGACTTTCTGCCTGCTGCTGTGTTGGTTAGTGTTTTAGCTGTCCTTTGCAACTGTTGTAGTTTAAGACATTAAAAATGTCTAGAATGTCACAGACAGCAGCTCTAGAACCTCTTGGGTAGAGCTTTGGGAGGTTGGTTAGGTCCTTCAGATGCTTGAGAGACACTTGCTATTCATTGCTTACAAACTTATTGTTGTATTTATATGTGTGTATATATATATGTATATATAAAGTTTTTGTCATAGGTGTAGACCTGGAGGATGAGAGTTGGGAGGGAAATTGAACTTGCTTTTTCTGAAGAGTATTACAGTACATGGGAAAAGTATGTTATACAGTTGTGTATTTTGGGAACTGTTTCCTCATCTCACATTGCAGTTCCTTTCTGGATTCCGAGGTTTTTATATTAGCAGTCTTTTAATTCTATAATGCAGGATGGGAGTCAGAAGAAGAACATGATTTTTTTTTCTATTTCATCTGTTTTCTGGTTAGTCTTTGAATCACAGAATAACTCCCAGTGTGAGTGCTTCCTCTGGAAACATAATCAAGATAATGGTTTCTGCAATCTTGGTTCTTTCCAGTGCTTTCATCCTCAAGAGTAGCAAAGTCATTGAGGATTGAAGAAGAATTTTGTTATTGGTAACAGAGTTAGTGGAAGTATTCAATGGGAATCTGAGGCTTTCTTCAGGGTTCTTCAAAACTTTCCAGTACCAGAAATGCTGTTTATGGAGATACAAACCTTGCATAGGACAGGAAGCATGGTTAATCTCCTCACTTGTTCACTTTCTCCTGCATGCGAAGTGAGACTTGGATAACAAGAGAGTGTGGGCTCTGTATACAAAAGCTTTTTTTTAGGAGAGAGAAGAAAGGTGGAATTTGGTGATGCTCTTGATTTTTTTCTTTTGAGGGCTATATCACAGATTGTATAAAGAAAAGAGTTTGTTTAACCTTCACGCATGCTGTGTCACACCAGTAATTCTACGATTTTTCACCTTGCAAGGTTTGTATAAGTCTGTATTGTTAGGCAGAAGCGTTTGCTTTTCCCAAAGGGACCTTTGGATGTCTCTTACCAGCCTTTAAAAAGAAACTTATTTAGCCTCCTTTTTAGAATATAAATAGTTACATGATAGACCTTTTGATGTCTGTGCAGTTTCAATAAGGGTTAATATAGTTGCAATGTGTTTTGTCTTCTTCTGCTTCCCTTCCTTGTGAATGCTGGGTACGAGGGTTGTGCTGGACCTTCCTGATGGGCTGTGCCATTTACCTTTTTGCTCATGGTGGGATTTAAAGACGTATTTTAAAGGTTATACAATTTGAATGCTTCACAAGATGGCTTTCTGGATAGGTGAGATACAGACTTCTTACCGTGTCTGATATAATTACCTTTTTAAATTGCACTGTTTCTGTAGTGTCTGCAGGTATAATCTTGTCCTTTCAGCTTCTCAGACAAGTCTTCTCTTCTGCTCTTAGGTGCTTTATGTACCTAGTGCATAAAATTCTGCTTAATCTCAGTGGACTGTTTGAGAATTAAGTCTATCTTAAATGCTGGTGGAAATTTAGCATTAATACTTGACAGATGTCTGGTTCCATGGTGGGTTTTAAAGCATTATTGCATAAGAAGCTACTGAAAGAAGTGATCCAGTTAGTTTTCTGGTGTTGCCATTTCTCTTATGGATGACAGAGCTGCATCACTGAGCTGCTACGGCATGAAGGTGCCTTCCAGAAGCAGCCACCTATAGTGGTGCCTAATGGTACTGACTTTAGTGGTGCTCTTAATCATCCTTTGCTTGTGCTCTGAGAAATCCCAGCTGTCTAATCCTCTTGTGGCAGCAGTCCTGGTCAGCTCTCCTGTGCTTTGCACCACGGGCTGGTAGGGAGTGGGGTGTACAGTATTTTGAGAAGAAGAGTCAGCATTGTAAGATATGTTAGAGTTTACTGGGTTGAAGGAAACATGGGGTGATAAGAAGCTAGATGTGCCCCTTCAGGGAAAGTGCCCGTGTTTCTGGGCCACAAATTAAATTACTTGCCTTTGTTTCTGCTGCCACTGATTCAAGACTGTTGCCTGTGGTTTTGGCGTGTGCTGTGCTACATTGTATTGTTGGTTTGACTGGTGAGATGATCTCTTTCTGGTAATGATGCATGTTTAAAGGGAAAGGTACGAGTAATAGCTACAGGAATGTGCTTTTGGAAAGAGGCAGTTTTTCCCCCTCTGTCGGAGAGATTGTAGAGCATTGTATAGCTAACTAAGGGAACTCTGTCTGTAAGAAAAGAAATGCTGTGGATCCTCCATGGGTACACTGGATGCCTGTTTGGTTGCACTGTGTTATGATTTTATTTTATGGAAAGCTTTTTACCCTTTTGCTTACAAACAGGGTTTCACATAGTGGGGCAGGGGATGCGGGCCCAGCCACCCCCCTTTCTGGGATTTTTGGGGACCTGCAGGGGTAGGACTGGGTTTTGTAGCTCCTGTGACTCTGATGGGGATGGAAAAAGGGGCCCCAGAGCCCGTGCCATGAAGAGAGAGAGGAGAGAGAGGGGGAAGGGCAGGGTAGGTTTTCTACCCCAAACCAGGATTTGCAATGAGGAAGGGATTCAAGTTGACACCGGAGCTCCACAGTGTTTGGAGAACAGTCTCTCAGGTCCCGGTCTAGCTGGCATGTGGTCAAAGATAGCATCACCAAGGTCCCGAAGAGCAGCAAGCCCGTCCAGCAGCGCAACACAGCTGAAAAGAGCAATGGCGTCTGGGCTTTAGCATTTTTATACCGTTTGTCCTGGCCCAGAAGTCCTTGTATCCCGTGCCTGCATGTACATTCTTTTTCCCACACTTTTCCCACCCCAAGAGGGCATAGCCTTGTGTCCCATTGGTCTGTCTTCTCCCTGCCTACTTTCGGTCCCAATCCGCGGGAAGTTCCTTTGTCTTTTGCCATGTGCTGTGGTCCAAAAAATGGTGACTGCCCTCCCCCAACCTGGGCACCTCACACCGCCCCACCAACACAGCCATGGGACCCGCGCCGTGGCTATGGCATTCCTGAGTGCTGAGGGGGCGGCAAGTGAGCTGCTGCGCTATGGCGAGCGGAATGGAATGGCTCATCCCGCGCACAGGACAGCAAGTGCAGGCGGCAGGTGGCGGCGGCACGGAGCCATGGGCGCAGTGGGCAATGCCGAGCCCCACAGCACGGGGGCTGCTGAACACCACCTGGCCCGGGGAGGCCATGAAGCCTCTCCCCATGTCGGGAGCTGTGGCAGGTCAGCGGCTCCGCTCCTTGGCAGTGCCGGGAAGGGGGCAGCCGACGACAGTGGGAGAAAGGGGAGGGGCTGGGCCCGCATCCCCTGCCCCACTGTGTGAAACACTGCTTGTAAGCAAAAGGGTAAAAAGTTTTCCATAAAATAAAACCATAACACACTGTATCTGAACTATTAATTGCATGTTCTAAGTTTCTGCTGCATGACTCTGCACGTTGGGCTCCCGACTCCTGCCTCCCTAGGGAATTGAAGTTTTTTCCCTATGCTCTGGGGCTTTGAACAGGTTAAGAGGCTGTGTGGATATTTCTGGTGGCCTTAGGTTCCCTATGGTGCTACGCTGGTAAACTTTCATGCCCTCAGTGTTAATCCAGCTTCCAGACTGTGTTTTGAAGGGATTTCTGCCCACCTGAACCTGCTCCCGCCAATCTGATTATGGGGAGGTGAGTTATAAGTGTAGGTTTGAGGTGGGTTTTTTTTGTCCTACTCTGTAGACTGGGCAGGTAGCGTTTCCTAGGATCATCTGAAATTTCGGCATGTATGTTAGCTATGCACTAAGTCTCTCATGGTGTTCCATTGAGGTCTGTGGGATTCCTCCTGTTGATTTGTGTGAAAGAAAATCCTAAGCAGGGCAGCAGAACTGGTTAGGAATTTGAGGAAAAGGGAGATAATTGTTCTTATGCTGGAAAACCTTTGTTAATGAGCCATAAATCAACTCTCTAAGTGTCTTAATGCACTGAGCATTTTTCTGTGAGAGAGCAGTCTCTGGCACAGGGAAGTTTTCTTGTATGCTACTTAATATACTGATAATAACTTCAGGTTTTTACCACTATTTTTCTGGATTAGATGTAAAGTTAACCACTAGCCAATCACAAGTGAGCTTAGTTGAACTGCACTGTTATGCTAAAAGCATAAAATATATTTCTGTCACAGATTTTTGCTTTCAGTAATGCTTCTATAAATAAATGGCTTCAAGGTGTTAATTGCGTGTTTCAGTCAGACAGTCTTTTAAAGATCAGATCTCCTTAAGCAGAAGATTTGTCTGTATGTTCACTATCATACATATCTGTATGTAACACTATCACTGTGTTAGAAAGATGATGCTCCTCTTAGCACTTGGACCACAGAGGGTGCTGCATGTAATAGTTCTGCTTGCCTGAGATCGAGAAGGACTTTTTGTTACAGATGTGTTTTTCACAAATGCTGCCAAAACTTTTTTTTGGTCATCCAGAACTATGGCGTATGACTCTGGTCCCATGGACTAAAGCATTTCAGCAATATGCATATGAAGAACCATACTGTTAGGTTTAACAGAATGGTGGAAGTTCCTTGTAGGAACTGCACTACGGAGGTGGGGTGGTGGGAGCAGGTCCAAAGCACTGTGAAGTGCCAAGGCACTGGAAGAGGAGGGGAGGCCAAAAGCTCCTAAGCCACCTGCCACAGCAGGAGTAGGACCCAGCATGCCAGGAAGCTTTCCTTCCCAGCTCAGAAGGGAGTGGACAAATGGGCATAGTGGCAGCCAGCAGGACAGGGTGCTGCAGAGCTCTTCCCTTATCTGGTAAGGGCCAGCCATATTTGCCAGGAGGTCGTTCTTGAAAACAGTTGGAGACTGAAAATATCTCCCGACCTGCTTCCCCACCACCTTCCTGCTCTGCATCTGGAGGGAGGAGGCAGCACTCAACCTCCTGGATGGGCTGCAGCCTGGGTGCATGTGGGTGCTGCAAGGAGTTAAGCAGAGGGGCTGCCTTGTAAGATCAAATTCAAGAGCACTCTAACTTTCTGGTTTCCTCACCCTATTATTCTGGTTCAGCCTCTGCCTGAAGTGAAGTGGGACCTTATGGACTCACTGAGTCGAGAGAACATGGAAATGGAGCAGAACCTCTTGTCACCCCTTCTTCCACCATGCTGACAGAGGGCAAGATTTACTTTTTGTATTTTTATTTCCTCTGCAGTAATTGCTTCTTCCCCTTCCAACCATACACATTTTGATTATATGTTAAAAGTTTCAGCCAAAGTGCAAATGCAAAAATCCAAACTATTCTTCAGTAAAAAATAAAAGCGTAAATAATGTAATATTTGATATAAAACCCACAGAGAAATGTTAAGATGTAGTACTTAGTACACACTTTATCTCTTGCAAGTGTAATCAAGGATCTAATGTCATTACTGGAAAATAATCAGACCATGCCAAATTCTCATTTTAGCTTAAGGTTGCATAAAAGAAGCTGCATTGGTACATACCTGCCATGTGACTGTCCCATGTAGACAAGCCCTCCCTGTCTTGTTATCTTTATACCTATAGTTAATGATTTTTTGACTGTAGTATTAAAAAGGTGGTGCCATATTATTTTGTATAGAAGCATTGATACAAACACCTCCAGAGAGTAGATTGCTTATCATTCTCACTTATGAAATATCTGTTGTATGAGACAGTATCAATCATTATTCCAAATACGGAAGCTACAGATTCCTCTTTTCCCACCTATTATCAGCATGGCTGGCTATCTTTTTAGAACTTTAATCCATGTAACATCCCTTATACTGTTCACTCCAGCTGTTATTAACAGAATCCTTGAGAAATATATGGTGACATTTGGATAATTCTGTTGTCATTATTGAAATTTGCATATAAAACCGTCAGTTTTACTTCCTTTTTGGGGCTTTTTTTTTTTTTTTTAATAAACTTGGTCTTTATTAGTAACAAAAAAGAAAGGGAGGCTTTTCTTCTCTCTGTTTGTTTTCCTTTAAGCTGCTTTTGTTTACAGCTGTATTAAATCTGTAGTTTGATGCCATACAGAATGGTGCAATGATGCAGAGAGTCTCTACGTTGAAATGGTAATTCTCAAAGTAAGTTTTTTAATAAAAGCAAAAGCTAATGCAAAGACGGGTTCTTCAAATCTCAGTCCCCTCCCTCTCTAAGATATCCTTGTTAGTGGTAATTTAAATAAATCATTGAGTTTTTGACTTGACTTTGATCACTGACTTCTTGACCATAGGTATTTTTGGATCCCTCCTAACCTTGCTGCTCAGCAGATGCCGGCAGGTGCCTTCACTTACCAACTTGAATCAACTTACTTAACATTAAGATCCTCTTTATGAAGAAAACAAGTTTTTCTCTGCTGCTGTTGAAGCAGAATCACTGTTTCCTTTTTGCAGCAGGGGAACCTGCCTGTCTTCCAGGCCTTGGAGCGCAAATGTTCATGAAAATTTCTCGTCATCAGAACACCTTTTACAGATAAGTGGGAAGAAGCTGCTTTGGAGCTTCTGTCCAGAGGTCTGTTGGGCATGGTGTGCTGTGTGCCTTGTTTGGCTTTCTGGCATCCCTTTTTTACTGATGTCAACTAACATTGCAGAGAACAACCAAGGCTGTTGCTTGACAAGCCCTTCCATCTGGGCAAAGTGCCTTTGAACTGGCACTGCTGCTTGGAGGAGCAGTCTTGTCTCCTCTTTTGGCTTTCTCCTTTGAGTTGATAAGAATGGTAGCACAGCCAAGTGGGATCTAATGAAGGAGTGATCCGATTTTGAAAAATTAATTTATGTATTGGCACTTTTACTGCGTTATCTTTAAACTAGATAATTTTCCAGATCTGGTCCTATGCAGCTGCAACAAGTGGTTGTGTGTGAGAATGGACATCTCATGGAGACAGGGTCAGTGGTGAGCAGAGAGAGGCACCTTCTTCTAGTGATGACAGTGGCTTAAGAGGTTTGAGACAAGTTTTCTTTTCCTCAAATGCTGTTGTGCTCCTCCTGAACCCTGGAAGTTTGCTGTGCTTTTTTGCCTCATTATTGTTGCACTTGCGATACTTTATTTCTGCCAGTCAGAGATGCTCAAAAATGAGGGGGGAAAAAAAAAGTTAGTGCATGCGGGTATTCCTTAAGAGTCTGCCCACAGGTGTACAGTCTTCTGGCAGTTTGCAGTGTAGGTACCTGCTGAGCAAAAAAAACCCCAAAATCCCAAACAGACCACCAAAACTGAAAGGCTGTGTTCCTGTCACTATGTTCTCCATGGCCCCACCTTGACCAATTTCCATAGTTGCTCTTTGTACCTTTTTACATCCTTGGCAAACACAGCATGCCTAATCTATTTTTATCTGCTTTTCACCTTATCTGAAGGTAATTCTTGAAAGAAGTTAGTGTGGTGTCTTTGGTAGTTCTCATATAAGAAATATTATGATAGTGCTCCCTGAGGTTTGTTTTCCCTGGAGGTGGATTCCGGCTATGTTACTGCTGCATGATGTTCGGCACGTTTCCTGTGAATTTGGCTTTAACTGACCGTTGATTTTCATCTACTGTTTTATTGCTTCCTTGCAAATGTTTACTGCTGTTTGAGTCACTGAGCACTACATTTCTTTCTGACTGTTTTCAGTCAGTTTAATCAATACTAAAACTGCTTTCTTTTATCAGTAAGTTTTATTACAAGAGGTAATCTGATAAATTGGGTGTGCAGCGATGATTGTCTGGAGCGGTACACATTCCCCAGAGCTTTCCATGTACCCTGTTGTCTTCTTTGGTTTTGTTCTCAATTCTTGCATTTTGTTTCCCTATGTTAATTGAATACTAATTTTAAAGGGCCGCCTTCTTTTTTCTCTTCATGGAAATTGAGTTTCGTGAAGAGAGTTCATTTGAGGCAGGGAGGGAGGAGTTTCAGGGAAAAAAGTTTTGGGGAATCTTGAGACGTATTTCAGCCAGCCTGATTGCCTTGGTCTTATTGTCCTTATCAAAATAATCTTAACAGTTTTAATACAGTATGACTCTTCTGTGCAGAATCCGTGCAGCTTCTGTGTAACATCCTCTTTTGTTGTGTAACTGCAGTTCCCTTTTTCTTACAGTTTCACCCAGCTGATATCAAGGGAATGGTGGCTCAAGGAGCTGGCAACAAGTGTGGAAGAGCAGTTGGAGGCCAGCACTGGCTGGAGGTGACAGGGCAAGGCCATTCTGCCCTCGATGCAGGGAGTGTCTTGCTGAGCCACTTTGGGAAGAATTCCTTGCATGTGTAGGAGGGGTTTGGGGTGACTAATGAACACCACAGTAGGAGAAAGTATCTGACATTGTCAGCAGAGGAGAAGAGAAGGAGCAAGATGGGAGCGTGGTTAGAATCGTGTTGGTATTTGTGACAAAATAAATCTGTGGTGCTGGTTTAATTGAACAAGCCTGTTAAAATGAACTTCAGGCAAAGTTAAAGGAGTCATCCGAAGAGAAGGATTTCTTTGTTTTACTTTCTACCTAAAGCTGTTCTTTGAAAGCCTGCAATAACTGAGATTATAGGAAAAGGAATTAAATAGATGTCTAAATCAAGCAAAAAAGCTTTCCAGAATCTTTCTTCTATGGAAAATATTTTATTAAGTCATTGTCATGGTAATGGAGTGCTGAATACATCATAACCTCTTTTGCTAAGTAAACAAAAAAGATGGAGGATACATCTTGCCTTTGACTATAGAAAATATTAAGCTGTATGGGAATGTTGTAGTCTTAAATTTAAGAAAATAAAAATTTTCTGACAGCTCAAAACTCTTGAGTTTTACCCTGGGAAACTGGAATTATTCCCACCCCCCAAATAAACATAAAAGATGTTAGCTGGGATATTTAGAGTTCTCTGATATAAGTCAAAGGACTAGGGAGGGGAGGTTAACATATGTTCATTTAATCTGTGGACTTCTTTTACCAGAAGGTGCACTGTCTTTAAAATTCCAGGAAAAGCTTCTGGAAATCCTTCCACAAATCTGCAAATCTACAAATCCTTCCCTCCACATTACTGATCATGAAGCAGAGGTAGCGACTTGTTTTTGTAGGCTAATGGCAGTATCTGGAGGAAAATAGACATACCCTCATTGTCAATACAGTACTTCACTCTTTGGAGCACGCCAACTTTGTTGAGCATTGCTGATGACTGACCATGTGTGAAGCCTGGTGCTGATGTTTGTTGTGAATTAGTAACTGGAGTTCCAATAAAAGTGGAAAGTTCCAGCTTTGACCTGTGCGACTAATATTAGAGCTTTCTGTAGTTCCTCTTTGTCACTATGAATTACTAGATTATGGACACATTTGAGTGTCTGCAACCACATTGTAGGCATGGATAACTTTTTCAGAGTTAGGGGTTTTTTTGATTTTTTTCTGCCTCTGAAGTTCATGGTTTAAATCTCTGGTAAAAGATGCCTTTCCTCCCTTATATTTGCCTTAATAGTCTGTTTTAATAGTAAATATACAGCCTTGTGACTTGCTTATTTCCAAAACAAGACACAGACCAATCTGAAATGGGTGGTGTTTCATGGAGCGTGCTTCCTTGCTGGGTGGATGCTGTTTAGTTTTAGGAAGATTTCTAACTGAGAATGAGCAGTTTTGTTCTTGTTTTTGTGGTGGGGTGAAAGTAGCTGCACTGGGGAAGTCTGGGGTAAAGTGTTATGGTCTGGCAAACAGTCTGACTTCCTTTGGCTTTGCAGAGAGTAATGATTTATTTTGTCTGAGATTGCTTGTTCATATTGGATGGGATGAGTGCACAATCATGCCTGGAGCTAGCAGAGTCGTGCTGGCACTGAGCTGAGTGGACGGGAGATGGATGATCTGTGCAGGCTGGAGGAGAACAGCCAATTAGGATCAGACCAGTGGGTGCCTAATGGGGAGTTTTACTGTAAGGTTTCTGTACGTAGGTGTGGGGTTTTTTTGACATTAATGTGATTTGTTTAGCTGTTCTGGATGGATTGAGAAGGGCGTGTAGGGTAGAGAGAAACTAGTACATGTTATAATCAGTGCAGAGGTTTAAATTAAGATTAAAATGGCTAATTCTGAATTAAATAATGAGGTTTTATGTAATTTATATAATTGATATAATTTTAGAGGATGCACATTGTGGAAAATGTTCCAAAAAAATTCAGCTTGTCAGCTTCAAGATAAAAAAGATTTCCTCTCCCTTCTCTCTTCTTTTTTTTTTCTTTTTTATTTTCAGAGAGCCTCTTCATTAGATGCTTTTGTTTCAAAAGCAAGAATTGTTCATGGTGTATGATTTTGTTAATCTAATACATCATAAAAAACGTGCCTTATTATCCTAGGAGGTTTTTAGATCCTCCTCTGATATGGAGCTAGTGCTCTTTGTCTGTTATGTATCAAATGATGTCCTATTCAATTGTTGTTAGGCATCTCTGTTGAATAAATGTTAAGCAAAACAAAATGGAATTTCTGGCAAGTTATTGTCAGATTTCCGTCTCATTATTGTCTTGGTGCTGGAGTTGCATAGCTTTACTGGTTGCTTGTAGTTGCTAGTCAAAGTTGAGCAGATAACATCACCCCTCTTTTCTCTGAGTAGTTTTCTTTTTACATTAACCCCCTATCTTTTTAATGTAGTGGGAAATTCAGGCTGTTTTATTCAAAAACTACTTATTTGTCTTTCATGGGCAGTCAAATAGACTTGGGTCTGGAACATGAAGTAAGCCATTTCTTGGAATCTTTCCTAGCTCTTTTCCTGTAAGTCAGTGCCCAAGGTATTAAACAGTCAGTTGCAAATTAATTTAAGTAAGCATTGCTAACCATGCATTTTTACCTACTCTGAGATTGTGTCCATTTCAGGTCTTTAGTCTTTATTAAATGAGAATGATATTTGTGTTGCAGAAAGTTTTGCTTTTGTTGGGAAACTTTGTATTTAGACAAGCTTAGAAAATGGCTTACTGGTTGTTGCTCAGAAAACACTTTGAAGAGCTGGAAATGGATGCTTCTGTATAAACTCAGAAAAAATGTTTGTCCTGTCAGAACAAATTAGCTTGAAAAATGTTATCTGGTTCTAAATGAAATTACAGATGTGTAAGACTTTCTTCATAAACAGGAGTGTTTTTGCAGATAAGATGGTTTTTTATCCCGCCCTCCCTTTTTCTTTCTCCCTCTTTGCCCAGCAACTTCCCTAATAAAAGACAACATATTCATTGACTGATACTGAAAACCAAGCAATTTCTATAGTAACACTTTATGCATTCACTGGAAAAGATGCATATTGTTTTGTCAGAAAGGCTGATATAATTGCAAAATGTTATGCTGATTAAAGTGAGAGGTTTAATTTATTTATTTATTTGGCCTTCAGCTCCCTTTTACTCTCATAACTATTAGGACAAGATGGAATGTTGCATTTGTTCGGTCACATCCTCTTTAAAACTGAACAAAACCAGTCAAAGTTTTCCAAAGTAGTCGAAAAGGAAATAATTTGACAGATGGTGTTATTCTTCTGTGGTAGCTCTTGTCATGAAGGCTGGGAAATACCTGGGAGCTGGGAATAGAGTGGATAAGTTATTCAGTCCCCACATTCTTCAGGAGGTGACAGGTCTCAAATCTGAGCGGGAGAAGGACTGAAAGCTTGTGTGGGATATGCAGGTCAGTGTGAGAGAATGGCGAGTGGAGGCTGAAGGAGGTACCTCAAGGGGATGGAGTTTAAGATGCAGTAAACCCTCCAGCTGTGCACTTCACAGCCCTATCTCTGCTGCAGTATCCCAGTGTGTGTTAATAATGAGTTGCCTTGTGTGTATACAGGCCTTCATATTTGCTTTACTAAGAGAGTGCGCGTAATGTCAAAAAGTATGTTAGACTGGAGACTGCCGTTATGGTTTTAAATGCTGTTGATGTTGAAGGCTTGTTTTCATTCCGTGGGGTATTATAATCAAGGCTTTTCAAAAGTGAGTGAATTAGAGGGTTTTGGGTGGTTTTGTCCGGGCTTAGCAGTAAGTCAGTTCAGATGCTCATTTCTGCTTTCCTCGTTTCTATCACTAATAGTTCTGTATTAGTTCTCTGTAATTCTGTATTATCTCTCTATTCTAAAAGTTGCCAGGGGCAACTTTGAAATCTCTAGTTCAAATGAATGTGTTTTAAGGAAGGCACTGACAGAAGGTGTTAGCGTTGTCACAAGGGCTGTTGACCTCTAGAGAGGTTTTTGTCTTTATTATCTTTTTTTCCCTGTTTCAGAAAAGGGTTCTGTGTTTCCATCAGTGGATTTTTTGTTGTTTTGAGATACTACATTTGTACTACAGAAAGCTTATGGAATAGAGTTTGTGATCAAAACAAACAGACTGAATCTGAAGACAGAAATCTCTGATGCAATGTGAGTAGAAATGGGGGTGCCAGTGGATGCTTGCTAGTTCTTGATTTGTGTACCTTGTGATATGCACCCGTACAGGAAGGTCATGGAGTCACTAGAATAAAATGTTAGGGATGTGGCTCATTTACAAGTTTGGAATCAGGTACAATCATGGTAAGAGTATGCTGTTTCAGCATAGAGGGTGCTTTGCAAAGATCTATACCAGGGCCAGATACACATTGTGCATGCAATGTGATTGTAATGTTTTGTGATTGCTACAGCAGCTTTGATCAGGTCTGTGTCTTGGTAGTCAAAAATAAGCTTTCTTTGCACATGGAAATTTTTATTAATCTAAACAAAATACTTCATTTGTTATACAGATGTATTTACTTTTATCTTTTATAAATCTCTGTATGGTGTTTTCATATGTAGTCAGGACTGAATTCAGAAAGTTTCACATACAATAAATGTCTCTTGCAGGGGAGAGCATGAACAACTGCTAGTTGTTTTACAGATCCATGGGTTTGTGTGAATGGAGAATCACAGCATCCTCACTAAGTTGACTGCAAAATGTGAATCTCCTACTATCCTATCTTGGGAAGCATTAAAGAAATATGTATACATACATGTGTGATAGACACAGTTTGTAAGACAGTATTTTGAAATGTTTCACTGGAAAGTGTTGGTCACATGTAATCTGAGAAACTGATCCTTTTCAGAGGTTTCAGGCTAGACATTCTAAACTTGGAACTGGTTTCAATGTTTTATTAAAAGAAAAGGTGGGTAGCCTGAAATGTCTTGCTAAAATGCTCCGTGTATTTATTTTTATCATAGCATAAAAAGTATATGAATAGCACTTGAACATAAGAGGTGGAAGGAAGAATTTCAGAAATTCCTGCATTTTATTAATAACTTAATGTATTAAGTTTTCACTTAAGTAAACTACTGCTGTGAGAGCATGTAACGTTTACACATTTTTGGTGACTCACTGGTTGTATTTTCTGTGCGTGGTTCTTCCTGTGCACATAACAAAGTTTTTAGCATCAACAAGATAAATACACTACTCCCTCCCTTAGGTACCTTGTAACTAAGAAGTTAATGTACTAGGGAGAAGGACCATTAGATTCGTTTTTCATTTTGTGTGGTATGTGTCAGTGATTAACTGGGAACTATTTTAGTGATACTGACCCTCAACCCATAAAGTCAGTCTTTGCTCTCGCTAAGCAAAGTCAGTGCTATTAGATGATGATTTAGCAGGAAATTCTGTGTTAGGATTCCTGAAACATCTTTCTCAATTGAGCTGTGCTTTAAGAAGTCTTCTAAAAAGAAAGTACTCTTGTTGCTATAGGGATAAGTTGGAAGATTTATAAGCATCCTGTAAAGATTTCTCTCAGAAGAAATCTAGGCAGCTGGATAATGTCCTGGCACAAGCAGTTTGCAGCCACATCAGTCACGTTGCAGAAGGAGCTGCTGGGTGACACTTGGTGTACCAGGTGGTGTGGGTTGTGCAAGAACAGCTGTGGGATAGTATGAGTGGCAGGTAGGAGAAAACCTTGGACAAAATGGGAAAAAAAAAGTTTATATGAGAACAAATGGTTTTATAAAACAGGAGCAGTGGACTGTGAAATTATATTCTCTGTTGCATTATAATACATTATGATCTGAGTTTTTATTTCATCCTAAACTTCATCTTGAAAACCTGATTCGGTATCTCGTTTCTACATTTGGATGTTTGGTGCTTTAAAACAAAACAACTTTTCAATGTTTTGTTTGTCCTTGTTCCTTCTCCACAGTGAACAACAATAAAAACTTCATTACCTCGTGTTATTCTTTAGAAGGTATCCTTGAGATTGAGATAATTGAAGAATATGAGGTAGAATAATCTTAGTACCAAGTTACTGATGCCATGTGCGTGGTTTTTAAAGAGTTGTAAGGAATTATGGTATGAAATTCATTTTTAAGAAGATCAAGTTAGCAAGTGAGTTAACTTGTCTGTAGAGGTTGGCTACATCTTAATATTGTGGGTTTCTTTTCTTTATGCATAGTTTGAAAAAGAAAAGGCAAGTCAAACAAAACACCGAAACTGTCTCTGCCAGTTCCCCTGGATCTCCTGTTTCCAAAACACCTTCAGAGAAAGATGATGAAAGTAAAGTTATTTTGGAGCAAATCAGTTCCTCTGGAGACAACTGTAAATTTCCTGGGGAAAAGGAAACTGCTCCAGACAAAGAAAAGAAAAAGAAAAAATACAATCAACTGAAAGACATCAGACGCACAGAACTAAAAAGATACTATAGTACCGGTGAGTTACATTAATGCTATTTCATTTTGAAATATGTTTGTTTTGATAGCTTGTTAATGTACTTTTCTCATATTCTGTAGGCCTTTCTTAAAAAGATAATTGACTTTGGATATCCTTCCTGTAAAAGCAAATAGAATTATATAGTTCTATGCCATTTGGGTTCATCATTTTTTGGCGGGATTATTTGTTTCATAAATTGATGTATACTATTTCAGATTTCGGTCTTAATTCGTATTCGTGTTTGTCTGTTGAAGTGCGAGGAAGTAAGTAAATTAACTACATATTTTTAAACAAGATGTCAAAGGGCTTGTGTGATGGAAAGCTTGTTTCTCCCTCATTCCCCAGCTGTATAAGTAACTCAATTAATTATAGATTTATTTTTGCAAGTAATTCAGAAAAAGAATGGATTCTGCGGAAATGTACAAGAGGAATCATATTCACATCTGTTTGCAGTTCTGGATTGTAATTCGTTAGATACTCTTAAGTAATTTTAGATACAATTTATGAAATACTTCTCATTCCAGATTTTCTCTTGGTATTTTGTAGGAGTGAATTCTTAGGTTTGGAGTTCTCTGATTTCTTCTTGTAAGGATAAGAAGAAATCTCTTTTTAAAGAGAGGGAAGGGAACAGAAAATTGTAGCTGTCCTCAATGCAGACTTCTTTACTGCTCACACAGCGAGTGCATGAATGGCTGACTCCTAAGGAGGAGTGCCCTTTAGGGGGAAAAAAAAAGAAATCTGTAACTGTGGCATATCTTACAGGCCACATTTCTCCTGAGCATGAGCAGAAGTCATGCTCTCACTGGATATGACCTTGTCCCCCTTGGTTGGACAAGGAAAACTTGATCCCCAGGTTATTGGACAGCTAATGTGAACAATATAGTCTGATATATATATTTGAAACTGCGCAAGAAGAAGCAGCAGACGTGTTCTGACTTCTTAGAGAGCAGACATGTTGCAGAGCAGACCCTCTGCCTGGCCAGACAAATCTGGCCAGACAGAGTCTTGTGTCCAGAGCTTTCCAGGCAGTTTGCCTGGGAAGCTGTGGGTGCAGAGTCTGCTTGGTAGGTATTAAAGCCTTTGCAATGCTTAGATGCCTAAGCTTTTTCTGCATAGAAATTAGCACTCTTATAGATAAATAAAGCCTCTGAACACTTCATGGAGTCAACCTTTCCGTCATTATGCCTCACGAATGACCCAAGCATCTACATGTAACAAAGACGTTGTTCTGCATTGACTAGCCCACAGCCAAAGAGTGTCTTTTATGAGGCAGTACAGGCCTTGCCATAAAGAAGATGAACCTTGAAGTAATGTTTCTTGGCAAGTGTAACAGTTTAGTGATCTTTTCATCAGCCTCTAACTTTTGGCAGATTTGAATGTGATGAGATCAATAATTTGGAAACTAAAGGAAAACTTCTTTGTCTGAAGTTCTGACCACACTGTTCTTGAAATAAAATCTGTAGAGGGAAAACTGGAGAATTGTTAATGAATGAACTTGCAAAGTGTTTCTGTTTTGGTAGCATGCTGATATAAAAAAAACCCAAACACACCAAAATACAAACTTCTGTTGCAAGCTTCTGTTGCATTCCTAGTTAAAAGCAGTGGTTTATTGTTGGTTTGTACCTAGAGGAATCTGGGGGTTTGGGAGGTAGCTGAATTTTGTTTCTCTAGTGTTTCAGGAGTTTCATTAAAAAGTGCTGCAACAGTTGTCACTTGGGGTGGTGAAATGGGAGACGATGGGATCCCTCCCTGTTGCTTAAGAATGTGGGGGGGCTGGCGAGGGACAATGTAAGGCTCTCAGAGTTGTCTTTGACTTGTGATCCACCAGTCAGTACAAAATCAGGTTTTACTAACGTTTGTTTCGTAAGTGTTCCCGTGTTCCATGGAGACTGGCATCATTACAGAGTGGCTTGAAATGCTTCTGGCCATTCTAGGTTTGCAAAGCTTCTGGGTTCTGTGGAAATAAGGAATTTCTGTTGAGAAATAAAATAATTTCATACTGCCATTAAGCTGAGCACAGACCTGACTGACAAAAGTTCAGAGAGAGAGGAAAACCTCTTTCTCGTTTAAATGCCTGCTTTTGGTTGTTCCTGGAGAAAGTCATTTACCCAACTGGAGCATCAGATTGCGGAATTGAAAGTTTAAATAGATACAGAAAACAGTTGATTGTGAAACAAGGGCAAAAGCTCCATGTTCCTTGTGCAACTTTCAAAATGAAGTCATTCAGTAGAGTTGTTAGTTGCCATAGTATTAGATAGACTATATATCTTACATTTGCTTTCATCCACTGCAGCTATAGCTCACAGTGGTTACCTGCTTAGCCATTTGTTACTGCTGCTCTCCTGAAAGCTGCCACCTTCGCTGGGATCCTGACTAGTTTCCAAGAGCTGTCTCTACACCCATAGGAGTCTGTAAGAGGTGGACTTGTTTAAGTAGTTAGCCTTTCACGTGCATACGGTGTGGCAGAGAACAAAACTGTCAGTCTCACTGAGCTGAGTTCTGCCAGGAGGTGTACATTCAGCAGTTCTCTGCTGGAAGATGTGTTAGCTGCTGTGGTGGAAAGGTACTGCCAAATTTGTAAAGACTTTGTTTTAATTGTTGATACTCTTTCATGTGAAAGCAGCCAAGAGGGATTATCCATGTGTATACATCTGTCTTCATTATTTAACATTAGGGATGCATGTACCTCATTTTTCCCACCACGTGTATTTTTTCCCCTTTGACTTGTCCCTTTATTGGTGTTACTGAGGTGCTCTGACTAAAATGTGCTCTCTTTCTCTCTCCCCCAATCTCTCTCCCTCTGTGTCTCTCTTTTCATGCTAACCATTTTCCTGATTGTGTTTTCACAAGGGCTTGGGGGTTTTGGTGATTGTTTCTTCCCACCTACCCAGCTTTGACTAACGTCTAGAACATGGTGGGGGGTTGGAGCTAGATGATCTTTAAGGTCCTTTCCAACTCAAACAATTCTATGATTCTAACTTTAAGAAAATCTGATACAGCAATTACATTTTTTTTTTTGGTCAGTGTTTTCTGCACTTTGTCAAAATGCTTACATTTTCCTTGTCAGAAGAAAAATTATGAGATGTAGTAACAGCTTTGCATAGTCTCATGATGCACACATACTTTATTTTGTCGCTTAATGGAGGTCTGTCATAAGATGATTTGAGTCTAGAAGAATCTTGTCTGTCAGTCTAGCAGAATGAAGACCACTGTCCTCTGAATAATCTCCCTTTCATATTTGACAGGACAATAAATCCTTCTTTATTTTTTGTTCTAAGAGATGGGGGAAGGAACATTATATCTCACTATAATTTGTTCCTTGCACACCACGTCCCTTTATTAGAAGCCTATTAATGTGTTTGCCGTAATGAATTTGGAAATGCTAACAGGGACATCCTGACTTCCACTTTGAATGCCATGCCTTTTAATAGATTCTTGCAGGCACTGGTACTGTCAGGAGGATTTTGTTGACTTGGTAAATCCCTCTTCTCCAGTGGAAAGACTGTAACGCAGCTCCTGAAGGCTGTGCAGAACAGAAGGTGGTGGTTATTCCTGAGTGGTTTAAAGACTTACTATTTGAGGAAGGTGGGGGCGCAGCGGTTGAGCGAGGAGCTCCTCACCTGTGTCCAGGTGCGGCGGTGTGTTAATGCCTGCAGCCGGCGGGTGGCACCGCTGAGCCGAGAGGAGGAGGTGCACCCGGGCATCCTCTAGAAAGGGATCCTCCAGCATCCCTGTCCCAGCCAAGACTGCTCTGTACAGCATATTTGCTAGCACTGTTGGTGACACTGTTACAAATAACCTGATGGTACACAGTATTGGTAATTTCTCTTAATGCACTGCCAAATGAATGAACAGGTCCTATTGTTCCTAGGTCCTATTGCTTAGGTCCTACTAGTCCTAAGGTTTCTCCAGCCTCGTACTTTCCCTTTCTCTTAGCACTAACATTACTCTTCAGTGGCACTATAGTTCCAGAGGAATTTGTACCATTCAGTCTCCAAATCTCACCCAATAAGACATTACTTTGCAGATACAGCTCTTGTTTTCTTGCCTTAAAACAACAGAGGCACTAATATTGCTTGTTGTTTGTTCCCGAAGACCAGTGGAAATAACACTCCTTTCGCCTTATTTTTGCCTCATCTCTTCGCTTATGTGATAATCTGCTTTTTAACTTTGTCTTCCTCTTCCTGCTGTTGCTGCAGTAAGCTGCTTTCAGACTTCCAAGGATATGTCTGTCTAGCACAGAATTGTGGTTACGTAGGCACTCTGGCTGCTATACTCTGTGTCCAGGATGCTCTCCCTTTCTTTTTGTGATAACCTAGTTGACCTACTTCTGCAGCATGGCTGCTTGATTCAAACACACTTTCTCCGGGAAGCCTGTTTTTGTTGGAAGATGTTGACTTGACTCCTATGAGATTAGGAAACCATTATTCCTGTCAGGAATTGCTAAACTGGATGAACACGTTTCTTGGTGTTTGGCCACTGAAGACACTGAAACAGGAAGAAATGCGACCTTCTGAAGGCAAGCAGTGTAACAGTGGTCAAAACACAACACTGAATTTCATCCATGTATTTATTCCAGCATGATATAATGTATCTTTATACTGGATGTGCATAATATTTCTAGATGGCACTGATTTTGCTTGAAAACATAAGCAGTCGACATATGTGAGGAATTGGTATCCATTAAAGAATACATCATAAAGAAAAGTTTTGGTTTAGGTGATTTGTCTCATCAGAGTTACTTTTGTCAACAAAATAAAATCCAGTTAGCTAGCTTATCATACTCTGTAATCATAAAGCCATCCTTTCTTTTTCACTGCATGATGTTCAATCTCTGCAGCAAGTGAAAGGTAAGACTAATAAAACCTCTTCTTATTGTAATTCTGATTTCGATCCAAAACAAGGAGGAGTCCTAAACACCATGAGAAGGAAAATCGTATGTGCCCATTTGATGAGATAATGTGTCATATGTTAAGCAGGAGGTGCCAGGGGCAGAAAACAGATTCCTTTCTTTGACTTGCCCTCCCTGCCATCACTAGAGCAGGGACAGTATAGGAGCAGTGCAGCATGTGTGCAGTTACCAAGCTTCTCAATGTTCTGGGTAGCTGATCAAGCACAAATTTTAGTAGGTAACACAGAGAGGGCATAGCAGTTTTCATCACTCATTATGTGGTGAGTTTTGCTTTGACTGGCACAGAAAGAGCAGAGGCAGCTCCTCTGATACCACCAGTACCTACTCTGTTTCAAAGTTGAAAGTTACTTGCAATGCAGTGAAAATTTATAGAGAATTTTAGTTTATTGAAAAGGTGGGGCACTTAGTGAATATACATTACATTAGTTAGGTCTACTAAATAGACTTCATCTGAAGTGGACTTTTCAATATATATTGAGTTGAAAATTGAAAGTTCCTTCTGCTAATGAGTCCTGGTTTTGTCTTTTGTATTATTTGGTACAAAAGTAGGATGCGGTTGAGAACCTAATTAAGATGCTAGCCATAAAAAGGTAGAAAGAATTAAAAAAAAAAAAATCCATAGAAATTCTTGCTGGTAATTAGCTAACTGTAGTCCTAATCTCTGAGGACTTGCTTTGGTCAGCCCTATTTGTGTAGCAATGTACTTTCTATTCTGAGTAATCCAAACAATTTAAAAACTGGCCTACTCCGTATTGTGTTATTCCTTAATACAATGATAAGAGGAACTGGACCTGAATTTTTCCAAGTTCTTAGAGCTTGCCATAGTGTTTGTGTTTCAGGTTGGCTTCAGATGGCAAAAATGAGAATAAATATACAGAGGGGTGAAAAGGGAAATAATTTGTTTCTTCTAGAATCAAGATATCTAACAAAATTGAACCAGCATAGGAAGAAGTCTATATAGTTGTAATTGCTTGTGTAGAATCACAACAGGGTTGGAATAACTTGTGTATGGACGCAAACTGGGCAAAATGGTCGGGAAGCTTTAGGAAGCTTTTTTATTAGCATTGGTTATAGAAACCATCTGGAAAGAATGAAGTGGACAAATGACTGAAAGGCAGCTGTTTTCAGATGACTTGTTTGGAACAAGAACAAATAAATGATCATGAGTCTGAGAGGATCAGTGTTAAGGCCACCAGGTTATATTCAAGCTATATTGTTAATTGAAGTTTACTAGAAATAGCTGCACAGAAGACAGATGCCTTGTCCACAGGAGACTCTGATCTGAGCAGTAAGTACTAGTAATAATGCTGTTAGCATTTAAATTCTGAAAATTTGTTGGAAACATCTTAACACTGAGCAAGCTCCCCATGTATGAAATCCTCTTCAAATTGTCATCTTGATGGATAAGCTCCTATTTGTTGTAAAACTAAGTAAAAAGATGTCAATAATTGAAACTTTTGAATGTGTTTTGAATGTAATAAGTAGGTATAGCCTATCAACACATGACAACCTAATTTTAATAGAGAAGACTGAGCTGTTTTTAAGTCTGCTGTTAGAAGGAAATGAAGCTATATGGATATATAAAACCAAATTGTAAACTTACCCATGAATAGTCAGTGATCTAATGTATGTTTCAAGTACGAAGCAAGGGAATTGAAATAGGAAAGTAAAGGACTGAAAATGAAATCTGTGTCCAGGCACATACAAATAGAGATTTCTTAACTCTGTTAAAAACGAGAGAGAAACCTAATAATAATTTTGGGCTGTCTGCTTTCTCAAGGCCTGAATTTTCAGGAAGAGTGAGCACTTATGTTCTTAATTGTATTTAAATTCAGATGGACTTAACATCTCTGAAAAGTAGTCCCTGGAGGAAGGGAGGAAAGCTGTGGAGCACAATAGCACATGGTGACACATGGTGTCACACTGTGACAGGTGTGCGTGTGCAGAAGGTGAAAAGGAAGGATGTCTGGAGAATTAATGAAGAGAATTGTCATATATCTGCCAGGGGTAATGAAGGGAGATATGTCTGTGTGGTTAGTAAGTCTTTTGCTTCCAAGATCCACTAGCTCATCATACTTGGGGTAGTCTGACTTTCCCAGGTTGTGCCAGTTGCCTGTTGAATCTTGTGCTTGCAGAGCATGGGTGCCCTGTGAAGTTAGTCTTGAGTACCTGCAGGGGATGTGCAGCTCTTTGGAGGTGATTTTGGTAGCGTGTCCTGTGAGGAGAAAGAGTTGGACTCTCACAGTTTTCTCTTCAATACTTCCTGGGAGAGCTGTCAACCAGGCAGATTTGTCTCTTCTACCCCCCGTCCCACTCCAGGTTTTCAGGAACAGCTAAGTACAACAGCTCTCCCCCCGGCCACTGACTCCCTGTAGCTCTCTTGGGATCCCTGCCCTCAGGGAAAGGGCAGAATATTCTCCTTTTAGTTTCAGATATGAGGTTTAGTTTCAGGTATGAGGTTTAGTTTCAGATATTTCTCTTCAAGACAGGAATATTCATAAGCCAAGTACATAAAGAGTACAAAATAATGCATGTGAAGTCGTATTGCAAATCTTTGGTCTCCAAGCAGAAGTGTGAAGGTGTCATTCTTAGGATGTCTGCATAACTCAGACCTGGCATCCTCAAGGCAGGCTTTTAATTTCTCTTCTTCACTGAGTTCCCACATTATGCTTGAAATACACTGTTGAAAGTTAACATAAATGCTCTGAAAAGCAGAAGTCTCTTCACCTGCATTTAAATAATTAATACAGAGTTAAGCTAGATGTTTTTGATTTTGTAATGCCCTCACTCCCAGCTTTCCATACTGTCTAATGTGTCCTCAGTCTTTTGCAATGTCATTGATGAGACTTGTTGGGTCACACTTGGGATCAGTAGCATGTATAAACTGAGTTGCTCTTTTCTGTGACTTCTGAGGATCTGTATGCTGAAGTGCTGGCAACACATCGGATGCTGGTGTCATCTCCAGATGTGAAAATAAGGCATGTGTCCTGTGTCTTCAGAGTCTTTGTGATTTTCGTCTATATTTTCAACCTATGACCTTGTAATCACCAATCAATAGACAAGGCAGTACAGCATGTGATTTGAAGAGGTGTTGTCCTGGTTGACTTACATGGCATAACCTTCCCAGGCAAGCTGTTGTGTGTTCAAGCAGCAAAATAAATGAAGGAAAGCTGCATGTGTAGCATTAACAATTTTCTAAAATGCCCATGTTTTGTCTTGCAATGCCTAAGTATTCCTTCTCTCAGCCCTGCTTTGTTGATAGGCTGATTTTTCTCACTGTATATTTTTGCTGAGTACCTCATGTAGTGGATAGTCAGAAATTTATGGTGATACTTTTGTGATAGGTGCATTAGATACTGACACTTATGTGAACAGGATTCACCAGTAATGCTGTCAGACCACAAAGACCAGTAGTCAGCTTCTTGTCCACCATGCTCTTCAGCATATTTACACCCAAAGTGCGTACAAATTCACTGAATCTTCTTTTTCTGCATCCCCTCATCTCTTGAAATAATCACCAATCCTTTTTACCTCTATCCTTGTATAAGAAACCTGGAACTAGCTCTGGTTATCACCATATTTGTCCCAGAGTGTGCTTTCATAAACAGTAAAAGTCAATCTAAGGTGTCTACACTGTTGCTGTAAGAGGATGTGCAGCCTGTCCTCCTGAGCCCTGAGTGGTGCCAGTCCTGGCCTTCAGCTGTTGCTGGCCCAGAGAGGCAGGACCTGCTTTCCCTACATTGGCATCTAGTGACCTTGACGAGTGCAGGGCTGGTGACAGGAACATATGGAGAAAGAAGGTTGGCAGAGTTGCCGTTTTCAGTAACAGCTTCATTGTAGATTGGTTTAAGCTGCTTGTGGAGCTGTGCCCAAATTCAGTACTGCTTCAAGGCGACTAATGTTGATTTTGCTTTCAGGGAAAATCTTACAGGGGGAGCTGTGAGAGTCATCTGCATTAAGTGTTTGTTACCATCTCGGTAAATTTGTCGAAGAAATTAAAAGGTTGATTTTTCACGATTGTTTAGTCTGAAAAGTATGTCTGGTGCTTTTTTTCCTGAAAAAAACCCACTAGAAAACCAAAAAAAAACCCAACCCACAAATAAAACTGAAAAATGTGTGCTGTAAATTATACATTGGCATTCTTAGTGTTTTCTGATGGAAGTCTTTGCATTTTCACATTCCCAATATTTTGTTTCTTAGCTTCATCTAAATGAGCTGCATCCACTCAGAGGCCTGAGAGGCAGTGTGAAAGCTTTCCTTCTTGTACCTGGATTTCCTTCAGTAACTGAAAACAGGATATAGAATTTATGTAAGAAGTGGGTTCCTGACCACCACATTAGATACCAAGTGTCTGAATAGCCCAGGCAAGTGACAGAAAATAAGAACAACCTTCTCTGACTGATCTAAGGATATGTGTGGCTTTCTTCTTGCAGTTCGCAGTAACACAATGAATTTCTGTAGTGTGTTCAAAGGTCAAGATATTTCAGCTAGGCTGTGTGGATTGATCCAGTTTATAAGTTGATAGCACAAGCGCCTGCATGGAGTATATATCTGCAGGTGACCAACTTAGCCAGAAAAGTTCTTTCACACGCAGGGGAAAAGAGTATTCAAGGGGGCACTTACAGACACTTTATTACTGTCTTAAAAATATTAATGTAGGCTTTTCCCCCAATTTTAAAGAAAAACAGGAAAATTTAATTTGTTCTTTTTTTTCCTCCCCCCACCCCCTGCCCCTCTGTAATTCACCTTGCTATTTTTTTAGATGTACTCTTTCTCTGTTTTAAGTCTGTGGTCACTATTGCTATGTGGTAAGACACTGGATGATAAATCTGGTAAAGCACAAAATTTCTTTTGTCCTGCAGCTCCAACTGGCTTTTCCAGAGCACCCATGAGGGCCTTTCTTCCTACACAGGTAAATGAGGAGAGCAAGATACTGTAAAGGTAGACTGTCAGATACAGGGATTTTGGCATAAGTCGAATGGTCTTGAACTAGAAAGTGGAAGTAATTATGACAGATGATATGAACAGCTTCAAATCTTGAGTCTTTGTATTTCTTACATATGAGTAAAGCCGAAACTCTGGATAGGGGAGGTAGTTTCTGGATGCTGAGTTTGTGAATTGTCTTGCTCAAGTTGGTGTTTCTGTGGAAGGTTGACTTAACACTGTCTATTTGTTTAATGCTAATCATGCTAGTGGGGAACTAGGCCATAGTGTTGGCAAACAGGCTGAAGGATATAATAATGCAGTTTGAGGATTCTTGTATATATACCCAGTGTACTCAGCAAGTTGGTAGCAGCCTGTGCTGAAGTTTCTATTGATGCATCTTTGCTTTGACTGCTATTCATACTTCTTAGATTGAAGATAGCATGCATACCTGGATGCTGTGTAATTATTTTCCTGATATCTATAGACCTCATGGATGGTAGCTATTTAATCTGCCTTTAGGGCCATCTTTTGTGTGGCTGATAAATGTCATTCATAAACTTTGCTCTGAAGGAGGATAAAGCACTTGGCCGAGGACTCAGTTATTTGGCTGCTGGCAACAGTGTTAACCTAGGCTGGTGTTGATGTGAAGTAGGACTTCAGTCAGTGGTGTAGACAGCTCAGGTGAACAACGTGCTCCCAAGTCCACCTTACACAGGCTGTTGGAGGTTGAGGAAATAGCCTTGGGGAGACAGTTATTAGTGGTAAATGAAAAGTAGTTTTTGATGATACCACAAAGTAGTTAGCCAGAGCTGCTGTCACAGGAATGATGATCACTTCCTATTGTTACAGGCATGCCAATGTTTCACTGTGACTATCCTGGGCCAGAATAAATACATGTTTATAAGTACTTCCACAGTAAATACAGTTAGGTCATGTATGCAAAATGCAGGACAACACTTCCAAGTATTTTCCCATTTGCAGTTTTCTGTGGATTTCCATTTGAATGTTACAATTAAAACTTTCTATAACAAATCTCCTTTCACCACTTTCACATCTTTCAGCAGTTTCACGATTGCTTTGTCTATACAAAGGACATACAGAAAGACACCTGGCCATGCAATGGAAGGCTAAAATTATTTGCACGTCTTTGTGTCCAGGCATCAGTGGGGACTCACAACAACCTTCAGAAAATGAATTGTGATAAAAATTGTGGTATATCAGACATACATTGATAACTGAAGAGAGAAAACAATTGTCCTTTTCTAAAGGAAAGAATAGAATTAAGACCTGGATCTACCACCCAACTATGTCAGCTGTGGTGGAGTGTCTTGAAAAATCAGTCCCTACCCACAGCCACATTCCCATTCCCTCATTCTCTCCAACCGCCTTCATCCCTTCCCGCTCTCATTCTCAGTGCCAACACCAAGCTTGGTTAAATGCCACCTTGCCCTGGGCGGATTGGGCAAGTTGGGATAGAGAGTTTATAGATTAGAGCAGGATGAGCAGAAACTAAAGATAGGAAACTATTTACTGGTTTAAAGCTTAATCCAAAGAATTAGGCTCCCCAGAAAGTGAGGAACTGAAAACTTGGGTTTATATGATAATATAGGTAGATCCGAACTGTACACTGTTGCCCAGGATAAAACTTCACATATGAATGTGGTGCATCGTGAAGAGGACTTTATAAAATGTATGAAAAGGTCCTGGGAGCATAATGAACTCTGCTGTTGGGACATATAACTTGTAATTCAATTATGCTTATATTGCCAGTTTATTCATGGTACTAGAGGAACTGCTTGTGTTTTAGATCTTGTTCTCTGTTACACTAACAGTTGTGTAGTTCCTTAGAGATAGTAGTTGTTGTATAATTCCTCATAGAGAGTAAACTGGTCAAGATCCCTTTTAAAACTAATGAGAGTTTACCTGCCTCATATCTGTCAGTCCTCCTTACTGGTCTCCCATTTTATCATGCCCTGATTTTATGCCACCTGAATATTTCTGGTTGTCCTTCACAATCTTAAAGAATAATAAATACGTTTTGTATGTCTAAAATGGTTTTCTATTTAAAATTTCTTTCTTAAAGTGGCCACATTTGATGTAGTCTACATCCATGTGTCTGGTGGCTGTAGTTTTCTTAGGTGGTTGTTCCAAGTACAGCTGAGTACTGTGAAGAGCTTGTTGTTCCACAATGTGAATTAACACTTTGCTGCTGCTGAATGTGGAGATCTTGTGCTTTCTCTTCCTGCTTGGAGCAATGTTTTTCCCTCCCTCTGAACTGACATTTATCAGACTAGAAAGTGAGATGAGTCAATTCATTAGACAGAGAAAAAACATGAAATAATTCATTATTTAAATCAGTTGAGTAGTCTCTCTGTGGGATCAGATAAGAGTCATAGTCCAGGATAGAAAAAGATGCAAGAAGAGAACAGATCCTCTCCTCTTGGCATCTACTAATTTAGTTTATGAAACCATACCATAGTGTCTGTCCTGAAGAGTTAGGTGTCATTGTCACTGCTGAATAATGTGAGATTAAAGGAATCCAGAGCACAATTTGTGAAAAAGTTCACATTACTTTGTGATCTAACTTTCTAAATATTTGAAACTACAGTCCTGTATATCTTTGTATAATTGTACCGCATTACACAAAAATTGGTTTTCTGCCTTAAGCTATGCTTAAAAGTGAACTACTGAACTGATTTTTTAGGCCACTGCACCTTCTTTGAAGTCAATTCAGTAGCTGTGTGGGTTTTGTTCCTGTTGAATCCTCTAATTCGAAATCAAATGATTCTTTACATCGGATTCTTTCATTTTCTTTCAAGTATTTGCATATGGAGGAGTTTGGTTTGTTGTGTAAATGCTTTCCTCTGCATAAGCAATACTGACTGCTTTTGAGTGCGAGGTATTGTACTATTACTTTTAGTTATTTAATGTACTCTAAATACTCCCCAGAGCTGTTTACATTCCCCTCCCTCCCCCCTCCACTGTTCTTCAAAGTATTCTCCTTTTGTGTAAGGAAAATTACCTTATCCAGTTTAGTTTTTTAATTCCTGTACAACTTTTATTTCTGCCTTTCTTTTATACAGCTGTCTTGAACAAACAGAAATTTGGGAACAATCTCTCTCATACAAATTTAAAAATGATAACCTGATTTATAATATGTAGTAAGACTGTCTCTGCAGTGAAGCTCTTCAGCCAGCTGCTGTCATAGTCTTGGACAAGTCACAGTGGTCTGCAGTTGTACAGCTTGTGTTTAACTTGAGGCATCTGAGCAGTCCCTTTTGGTTTTGCCAGTACTCCTTTACCTGCATTTGGTGTTTTGGCAAACACTGTCTTATATTACAGTGTAATACATACTTGTCTTGTATGGCAGTGTAAACTCCCAGTTTCAGTAAAATGAGGAAAAAATCTTCAGTGTGCTGTACTGTAAAATGTTCAAGAGAGATGCAGTTACTTCAGAGCCCTAAATTGCCCTTGGAAAACCTGACCCAGGCACTTACACAAACCCTACCCAAAATGAAGCTGTAATTGGTATCTGTCCTGCACATCAGCATCCCCTGTTATCAGAGGATTCGTTGTGCAGTCTCCATCAGCAAGGCACATTCGTCTAGAATGGCTTTCTCTACAGCTTTGCTACATTTCTGCAGACATTGCTATGATCTATTTCTTAAGTTCCGGTCTGTGTACAGAAGTACCTGTGTTCTCTGATATGAGCTTATCAGTTGATCTGCATCTTACTTGTGTTTTCAGAGAGCACCTAGAGCAAATGCCAGGAACTGTTCGCCTCTGCCTTTACTAGACATCCTCTGTGCATCCTTCCTGCTCACAGCACTGCTCATCTTCTCCTTTCAGCTTCCCTTCCGACCATCATGTTCAGTATAACCAGCCTTCCAGTAAACCCTCTTCAGTGCTTTTTTCTGGGTGCCCAGTGATGCACCGTTTCAGCAGTACTGTAGTTTCAGTACATTTCAACTGTTGGCACACAGTTTTCCAGTGGAGATTTAGAACTAAAGTCAACTGTGCCATTGACTACATCTCACTATTTCTTTACAATAATGTGTCAGATTTTCCTCTTGGAGTGCATAACCACCATGTGAAATTGAGTGGAGGGGTATTTTTATATTCCACATGTATTTCTATATTTTTTATATTCCACTTCCCCCCTCCCTCCTTTTTTCCTAAGCCTCAGTGACCTTTTAAACTAGGTATTTCCTCTCGCATTTCAAGCAGATTGTTACAAAGGAAACTTGGAATGCAGTGGCACACATCTTGCCATCTTAAACACGAGAGCTGCTTAGCTGCCTGGAGATTGGCACTTCTGAAGAATGCTCACTCCTCTGCACTGTCCCTGTGGGGCTTGTGTCTCCTGCTCAGTGTCCACCTTGTTCAAGTGGCAGTGATGCTGCCTTGGACAATGTCTCCTTGCAAGGCTTCTGGTGGGAAGAACTCTGCTGCAGGGACGTCCTTTACCCTTACTCAGCTGGAGGATTTTCTGGGTGTCCTATTGCCCAAAAATACTTCATTGCCCAAGTGTCTGTCTCTGGCCCTGTCCATGGCTGCAGGGGAAGGCAAAGAGTCCTTTGTTGCTTTGACTGTAGGGGGAACAGGTCACTTCACATTTTATTGCAGTGTATTCAAGTGGTAACAAACTTTTAAACATGTACTATGTAGTATAGCTTTGTGCTTCTGCAGGGGAGCTTAAAGCCGTGTTTTGGGGACAAAGAAATACGTAAAGAGGGAATTTAAGTTCCTTGAAAATATTTGCAATTTTTGAAGTAGAAGCTGCTGTATGTGCATGAATATCAATAGCCAGATTCTTATTGAAATGTGCCTTAAAATACCTTATAGCAGGAGTTACTACCTGGTTTATGTTAGTTCTTTGAGCTGCTTGTCATTTTTCATTGAGGCTCTGTATTTTCTGGTGATCTCTTTATTCCTTTGAAAGACTTGCTTGGAAAATAATTACTGGAGAATCAGTTTTTACTGAGAATAGAAAAAAGTTGTTCAAGGTTTAGATATTCCAGAGTCGTGCCTGGATTTGTACTGATCAGGGAATTGCTATTTTCCCTATGGCAGGAGAAGTTTCACTGATGAAGGAGCATAGGTGTGGTTGTGATGGATGACAGCTGCCATTTTGTTTCAAGTGATTGTGGCAGTAGTGAAGGACAAAGCCAAATGATAATATAATTCAGTAGATTAAAAATGTGGAAGTAAAGATGAGGGCTTGTCAGGAGACTGTGTGGAAAGTGGGAAGCAGAACAGAAAAACAGACCCCTGAGTTGTTGAGAAAGTATAGGGATTTTTTTTATTCTAATAAGGTAGCAGGATACTACCCAAATCTGAGCAGGGAATGTTTCTGTCTAACTCTTTTCTTTTCTTCAGAGAAATAGGCCTGATCAGGTGGCCAAAAAATGTTTTTATGGATCCACCCCTTAGCTGCTGCCACTGGGACTGGGATAATGTCTGTCTCAGAGGCATCTGCAGCCTCTGGGAAGTGCTGGAATGTCAGAAAGGGTGGAAGGAGTCCCAAAATAGGAAGTTGGCACCTGTGGTGCCCACATTTAACAGGAGCTGAAAGAAAGACTTTTAATTTTAAACTAATAATTTTAGTGTGAATGCTATTCATTTCACTTCGGGAGTCATGAGAAGAGCCAGAAAAGTGCTTTAAATCACAATTAAATCATCCTATACACAATTCTGCACATAACAGAATTCCCAAAAGTTAATAAAAAGTCAGTGTAGAAAGTAGAAATGGAAGAAATTGTTCAGATAGACTTACTGTTTTTTACTTCCTTCTCTACCATCCCAAGCAGGAATTTCATGTTCTTGAGATCTCCACGTTTCTCTGGAATGACTTAAGTGATACTTACTCCATCTCTGTCAACATAATTGGTATCAGGCCTCATTCACTGATAAGGGAACTACCCCAGGAAGCCTTGTTTGCTTAATTTCTTATCAGTACTCTGATTAGGTTACTCTGAGTGATAACTCTTCTTTGAATTTATGATGTTTCAGATTCTTTTAAGCTACCTGCAGGTTTTCACTCCTTTGTCCTGGTGCTTGGCTAGACTGTAGTAATATAGTTTTATTACTTCTAGCAAATCTATCATGGAGATGTAGGACTTGAATGTCCTAAAACAGCAGTGGTGTACTGAATGGTGTGGAAAAATACAACTAGTGTGTGATGTGGAAAAATTACTAGTAATATATGGATTTAAGGAAACCATCATTATGTCACCAGAACAAATTAATATTCTTTTCATATCTTAAAATCTGTGTTTGGTTTTATTTAATCCTTCTCAAAAAGGTTATAGTAGGGGAAGAAAAGCTAACAAGAAGGATGGCCTATGTGATTGGAGAAATTGGAAAGAGTCTAAAGTGTGCTGGTATGGGCCTGAAAAAGTGAAATAACTAAGGAAAGATGTTGGAAATCTGTGACATCATGGCTGATATGCGGAAGGTGAATAATGACTATTTATTTGTTCATCCTTAAACAGCATTAATTAGGATGCTCAGTGAAATTAAGTATAAAGTATAAGAAGGGAAGCACTACTTTGTGTAGCACATCATGGGGTTCATAGGCATAGGACTGGTGTGGAGACCTTGAAGGGACAGGGCAGTTCAGTGAATGCTGCTACTCTACTCTGGGAAATCTATGATTTCTAGAAGCCAAGGGGATAGGAAGGATTTATCTTATTTACACGCAGCCTAAGTCTTTGGTAAGACATAGATTAATGAGTAAAATGGACTTTTGCACTAAGTGTGCCATTGCCTCTATCCTCTCAGGCTCCTGAGTTTGTTTGCCAGGTGTGGGAAGTGGTCGGTCCTTTGGCTCCTTGTTTACTTCAGCATTCCTGCTGGGGTACAAGACATCAGGCTGACTGGTGGCTTGGGACCTGTCAGTCATATTCAGCTGTCGCTGTCAGCATTGTGACACTATGAACTGATTTTGGCTGGCAGCAGGTTGGTCTGTAACACTGGTGTGATGGTATTGTACGTCAGTGTGGGCAGCCCCAGAGCCTGCTGATGCTCCTTGACCTATTCTATCTACTTACAGAGCTATTTACACAGTTGCAGACGTGTAATTCTCCTATCATGTGTCAAGGTCTTTTGGCTGATAAACCAATTTATGATACTCCTTCAATTCTTGCTTTCCAAATTACTCCTAGGTAACTGCTAAACAAAATATGAAGAGTCTGCTAGGAAACTGAGATATAAATATATCATTAAGAACATAAAAATTCCCATTCTAGGCCTATCTGTTTTCTGTAAGCCTGTATTTTCTTGCCTGTTCTCACTTGACATTCTTCTTCTCTCTGCTCATTATTTTACTATTTTTATATAATTCTTATTTTACATGTTTCCTGAAGCCACAGAGAGGTCCAGTCCACCCACTCTGCCCTTTTCCTAAAAATGCAGTGTGATCAAATTTGCATTAACACTTACTAACTTCTCATGGTTGTGCAATCCCATCTCCATTGTACATGCAGTGCAGAAAAACTTGGGAGGCAGAACCATGAGTCATTTCACCACTAAGCAAATGTTCAAAAACTGGCCAGTGACAGTTGTTTTAAGCCTGTGGAGCTCTTCATGTAGTTCTTCCTGAAACAAACATGGTTTCTGAGGGACTCCATCGTGCCTAACTGTGCCCTGTGTGCCTTTGGGACTACTACTAGAGCTAGCTGCCTTCAGATCATATCAGAAAATGTTTGATTTTCTGAAGGAGAAATGAGAGGGTATAAGGGAACTGGGGAGAGAGTATATTGTAGTGTGCTTTGCCAGGCTTCTCACCCACTCTGCTGTAAACCATTCATGTAGAGCACAATTTGTGACCTCAGCCTCACTGCTTGTACAGTATGTGGGCTTAGCACTACCTGTGGATTTAATGGATTCATTGCAATTTTTTCTTCTGAAGGTCTGAATTTTTTATTTATGATTTTACATCTTTATATGCGCAATTCAAAACATAGACTAGTTAAGACTTTGAACTGCTCAAATTGATATGATGTGGTTTTGCATTGCCGAAACCTGTCTAGTAGTTAGGCTCAGTGTAAGAACGATGTATAGAGCCCCTTGATTTTGAAGTAGGGAAAAAAAAACCAAGGCATGGAAGAAAAAAGTACCCAACCACAAAGTGTAAGATTTTGGTTTCAGAAGACAAGTAAGTTCACAAACTGTGACTGCTTCTTGTAACCTGTAGCTAAACAGGCTATACAACATATCTTCTCGAAAACAGATGTGAAAGGAAAGCAAGTGTCTAGTTGCTCAACTTATATAGGATTTATTAATATTTATTGGCAAAGGAAGTACTGTATTGAGCTGAGTTTAGACTAAACATTTTTTTTTAACTTTTTCTCTTTTCTTGTCTGTATGGTTTGGGGTTTTTAATTGTGCGTGCATATTTAGTTCACTCTTCTGTATTGCACCATGCTTGTGTTCAGGACCTACTAAACAAACAGACTTGCAGTACTGTCAGCCAAGAACTAGATCGTATTATATGTCTCCTTTGGACACAGTATTTCAGGTTACAACTTTTCATTGGATAGTATTTTTTAATCTCTAAACTTTACCACTGAGGCAATTAAGAGGATCTGGAAAATACTGTGTATTTGACAGGGAGCAAGAGAGAAGTGTCCTACTTCCCAGGCAGGAAGCTGTAGGGGAGAAAGTTGTCTGTGTTGCTATTTTGTGGTCTTCTTTTGCCACAGTGGCATAGTGGTTGCTGTCATGGTCAGCTTTCAGTCATCATCCCATCTCTCAGTCGCCATTTCCAAAGATAAGGCTTTGGAACAAAAAATGTTCAGCTAATACCAAACATAATAAGCTCATCAGAGAAACTGCTTTTATTGCATATTGTTATTTCTCCCAACCACACCCAGACTTAAACTTTTTCACATTCAACAGGTACAAAATAGCTATTTCTTTCTGGGCTCCTTTATTTTTATTTCCATAGCTCTAAGGTCTTGCTGGTACATGTTCAGTTAGTGTGTAATACTTGCTTATCTGTTTCCTACTTTGTGTACTGTGTCAGAGATATGTAAGGGTTAAAATATCCAAAAACTTGCCTACTTTTTCCAGCTAGACTAGATAATTTACTAGAAGATGAAGTCTACCTATAAAACTTTGTTGTCTTTCTTCAGTGACAGGCTGCAAACACCTTAAGTAGTTTGCCTGCATGGATGTGATATGTAGTTCTAGTTATCCTGGAGTAACTGAAGTGATATCTCCTAGTAGCACAAAGTAGTGTGAACTCACTCACTGTTAGTTGGGGGAGTTTCTTTAGGCAGGATTGTGCCATACTGGCAGTTGTATGTAGATAACAGATAGAGAAAACATCCAGTATTTGTCACTTTTTTTGTCTGTCATATTGTCGTTGTGTTTCTGATAGTTTAATACTGTGCCCTGCTAATGCTGTCATGACCTATTTTTTTCCATCCTTCACAAACTACTTTGACTTTGATCACAGGAAGTTGGTCTGACAATGGTGAAACTACAAATGGTAAGAAGGAGGCAGTAAGAGTGCTAATTTAAAAAGTTTCACTGTGGATCTTCAATCTTGGAGATGAAATGTCTCAGATGATTGAGTGATGCTCTGTTCCAAAATGCTAGCAGGGAAAAGCCAGCATCGTCCTGAGCTTTCTCTTCCTATCTTTGTCCTTCATGCCATGTGTACTATCCACGTGTACTTGAATTGTGTGTGTTTAGTCCCTACTTGCTTTCTGCCTCTGTTACCTTGTTATCTGTTGTATCCCTAAGTAGTGCAAGTCTCATAACTGCATCCCTGGCACGTAAGGAGAGGGGTATGCCAACAATAACGCCTGGAAGCATGTTCAGGGCTCTTGTGAGTCTCTTCTGGCTGAAGGACTCACTGTCCCTGACTGTGTAGCCTTTGGAAGACACTGAGGGAGCGCCACAACATTACTCTTGCTGTGAACATGAGCTGGCAGAAGGGTCAGGTGCAGCGTGTTTCTGGGCCCCTCCCTGTTTCTTGTGTACCTTACAGTGGGGCAGGCGAGTCCTCGCCCTTCTTTTTACTATCTGCCTCTTGCTCTCTGGAAATAGCAAAGGTTGCAGCAAAGCCTGAATGCTAGTCAGAAGCCCTGCGTTGCCATTCCCTATCCTTTCCTTCCTGATCTTCCAGAGCTGCCAGTTTGGACCACAGGCAGGGTCCTCCCAGAAGGACGGCTTCTTTGGGCTCTTGATCCTGACTGCTGGTTTTGCTGGGCCTAGCCTTGCCTCGTCTTCTCGCCTCTCCCGATCTCATCCGGGCTGCAGCACCCTGCTGGAGGCAGCAGGACCTTTCTAAAGGCTTGGGGGCGATCAGTCTGGGCAAGTGGGGCACCCATGAATTGCCTCACTGAGCCCCATCCCCACTCCTGGAGCTGGGGCTGCATGCTGCCCTCGCCTCCCCCAGGTATGCGGGTCTGGGCTCTGGCTGTGGAAGGTGAGCTCCGTGGGGCTGGGGCTGGCTGGGCAGCTGACATCCTCTCTGATCCTTGGCTTCACTCATCCACTGCTGTAGTAAGAATTGGAAATATTTACCTTGCTTATGCTGCTGAGAGCTCACAAGTGCCTTTTGGGTCCTGCAGGGGTTTCTGCAAGTGCAATGAGTTTTGTGTACTGCAGCTGATAGGAAACATCTTCTGCATGAGCTTCATGCTTTCTCCTGCTTGACTGTGTACATGTATGATTTGCAGGACTCTTGGCATACTTTTACCTTCATAGTTTAAAGTAGTATTTAAATATAATGTACTTGTGGTGAAGTGGTGATTAACCGGTATTTGTTGTGGTTGTACCAAGGCAGTAGCAGTGTGTGCATTCATCTGCTGGTACAAAGTACTTGTATCCAACAGCTGAATTGTATAGGAATCACAGAAGAAGACATGAGAGCAGTTCTGTAGAGATACGGTATCATGTATACATTACTCTTGCAGAGTTCCTGAATGATTACTAAACCTGCTGTACTTGATGAAGTTTTGCTTGCCTTACAATGTAATTTTGAGGCCTAATAGGTATTTTTAATGTGTCCTTTTGTTCCTGTTCACAGCTGCAGTTTTGCACATCCTGTAGATCTCTTTCAAAACATGCTGAAAGGCAAACATCTTGAAAGTCAATTACCTGAATATTTTCTTTTTTCTCTTTAGATGACAATCAAAACAAAACCAATGAAAAGAAGGAGAAGAAAATGGTTTCTCAGAAACCTCAGGGTACCATAGAATATACTGTAAGTATTGGTGTTCGGTGTGTTAATGTCTCCTTTCTGAAAGTGGAGTTGTTGGGGTTGAGAGGGAGGCAGTGGCACAAAACTGAAAGTACTTACTGAATACTTTTGCAGTTTACACCTATGTCAATAGGGATTGCTCCAAATATCACCATCTGGAGAGAGCTAGGCTGACATCCTGAATCTCTGTTCAACCCAGGTCCTTTGCCTTTTCTTGCAGCTGCCAGTTCTATTTTTACTTTTGCATTGTGGCTCACTAGTAGAGCAATTGTTTTGTTGTTCTGAAAAATACTTCCATTCCACAGTGTTACTAGGGTCATCAAGTGGTTGGCCTGTGCTTGGTCTTGAGATGGTGAGACTTCTTTCTCTAAGCTGGAGCAGGGTAGCAGCATGCTGCTGTGGCAGCTCAAAGGATTAGCTCTGCCCAGAAAGTCTGTGTGAGCCATCAGGTCCCTAAATGGGGGATTCACTCCACTCTGTATTGTGCAGAGCTACTGTGGAAGGCAAGTGTCCCAGCTGGGAGCAGCACAAATGCCTGACATGCTGTGGCTGCCAGAGGTGTAGTGGGTTTTGCAATCTATGACCTTCCTACCCTTGCCAGACCAGTTCTAAATAAAGTGGTGCTGCTCTAAAGTTTTAGGAGAAAAGGAGAGGAACATCTGTAACACCTCTGCATTTTATCTACTGTAAAGTATGAAAGAATAGATCTGTCTTTTTTTTTTTTCATATACTGGTTTATCACTTAAGCTATTAAATAGAGGGTGTGTTGAGGTCATCAAGTCTATTCCCTACGAACAGTGTTAGGTGGGTTTAGTTCAGCTGGTATGCTGAATGTTTTCACTATGGTATCTTAAGCTTCAACTCTTTCTTCAGGCTGGAAATCAGGACACAATAAACAGCATAGCATTAAAGTTCAACATCACCCCAAACAAGCTTGTGGAGCTCAATAAGCTTTTCACACAGACAATTGTCCCAGGCCAGGTAAATCTTTTATTTATTTGGGATTTCTTTAGTACCTGAAAGATGATTATTTGTGATGTATTTAAAAGCTTTTTACTGCTTACACATATCTTTTAGGTAGTTGAATACAAGGATAATGGACAGTAATTTAAAGCCCTCTTGCAGAGTAACTCTGTAGATCATTACTTGGAGCTGGGAGGGGGAGCTTTGTAATTGCCATATCTGAATTCTGTTATTTATGTGCTGTTACTAAGGCTTAAAGATGACTCTGAAACTCAAGAAGGTACTACAGCTGTTGCAATTCTGGGGAAGTCTAGATAAATGCAATATATCATGCATTAAAGAATTAGAGAGTTAGATAGAGAAATTGAAATGGCTTTTTGCCATTATGTTGAGGATGAGTCAGATTCCTGTAAAATGAGAAATAGAGAGAGACTGTTTTTAGGAGAGTCAAGTAATGGAAATGCAAATGTGGAGACTAACACCTGATTCATGAAGAGCAGATCTCTACTTCTGCTTCACAGACGTGAAGAAATTGAATTGTCCTGATTTGCAGAGAGAGGAACTGAGGCACAAAGAAATGATGTGACTTGCCTAAGAACATCCAACAGACAAAAGCTGGAATAAGGAAAAATAGTTTCATTTTTCTGAACATTTTTACTTTAAAACTAAGCTCTGAACATTTTTTTTTAACTTGAGAATTATTTTTCTGTGACACTTGGAACAAATCACTGTGTTTTTATTTGGGGTGGAGGTCCACAGCTGTACTGCAGTTCTAGTACTGCAGTACAGATGTAAAAATCTGCAATGTTCAGTGTAAGGGAATGTGGAAATTCAAACAAAACATTGAATATTTATATACAGTTGTATTAGTATTGTACATTTGGGGTTTTTTTCTTACAAATGATGCTAAAATGCTGCTTCATGTAAAGAATATTTTCTTAGATTTGGTGATACAAGTAGGTTTTTGGAAACAGACTGTAGTTAAAAGTGTTAAAAACTTCTAGCACTAGGAGTCCCTCTTTTTCAGCAATGGCCTTTGGTTTGGAGCAGGATTTGTTGTTACAAGGGTTATTTAATAATTTTGCAGTAACTTGGTTTCTAGCTCCGAGACAACCTGGGATTGCAGATTCGGGGCTGGGGTGGGGGGGGGAATGAGGTTCTCCATCTGTGAAAAGCGTTTATCTTCTCGCTTGTGCTGCAAAGCAAAATGGAACACTAGATCCTGTCATTAGACCTTTATGTGCCCCACTATCACCACCTACGAAGGACTCTAGAACAAGTAGTGTTAAGGAGTGCATTGCAGTCATTTGTGTTGTCTTTCTAGTGGAACATAGTATTTATATTGAATAACCTTTAAAGCTTGTACCTTACTGTTTTGAAATATGTGTTTGTATTTAGATTCTCTTTGTGCCAGAAACAAGTGCTGCAAGGCTGTCATCTTTTAGTCCTGGTGCTCCTGTTTCTCCTTCATCATCAGATGCTGAATATGATAAACTTCCTGTAAGTGAAACATGGCTTCACTGGTCTTAAACTCTCAAAATATTTTCTGATTCTGAAGCTGAGATTCAAGGCTGTGTAAATAACAGTTTTCTGAGGTTACAGGTGTAGTGTATTGTGTAAAATTAATTTGCTGTATTATAAAATTTACTATATCTTTAAAAATATTCCAAATTGAGGGCATTCTATCAGAGCACAGAAACCCATTACAAGTTCAGTTTGACCCAGAGTCTGTCAAAACAACTGAATATAGTCTAGTGTATAATTTTAAAAAATAGAAAGTTAAATATGAAAAATTACTTAGTGTTTCACACTGGAGATTTTTTTTGCTGCTCTGCAGTCCAGAGCCTTGACTCCTGCATGGGGGTCCTTGAGCAGGGAGGCTGTTAGTTTAGTCTGAGCAGTTGGTTTCTTTTAGTTAAACATATGGTGATACCCATGTATAGACTTGTCTTTAAACAAGACTTTAAGATTTAATCTTTGTGAAAGCCTGCATAGCTGATCTTTCATTTTCTTTAGAAGGGTGATTGACCATGATGATTTTTAGAGAGTTGGTTTAGGCAGTTTGGCTACCTTTAACATCTTTAACATTTGCTGATGTTAAAGTAATTAGTCATTTCAAATCCATAAATAATGAAAAGGAAAGTAGAGAGAAGCTTGGAGTGAATGATTATGTGAGAAGAGGTCTTCAGTGTAGATGATCTGGCAGGGCAGGCCCTCCCTTAATGAGAGTGCGTCATTGAATTTTGGTGAGCTTATTTGCCTTGGTATTTTTTAGTTTCTTACTTGTTATTTGTATGGAGTTTTTTTGTAATGTTAATGAGAGTTTTTTTCCATACAGGATACTGTGGGAAGTGAACATACATACATGACCATCGCTTTTCTTCCTTATGGAAAAGGAAAATAGTTGTTTGAACCAGGCCTTTTTAGTTTTCCAAAATCTTAGAGTATATAATTCTAGTCTTGTTGCTCTGCACTGAACTTTTTCTTTTCTAAGGATGCTGATTTGGCAAGAAAGGCTTTCAAACCAGTTGAGAGAGTCCTGTCCTCTACTTCAGAAGAGGATGAGCCTGTGGTTGTCAAATTTTTAAAAATGAATTGTCGTTACTTCACGGATGGTAAGGTGGGTGGAACCTGATTGTTGGATATTGTTTGAGATTCTTTAAAAGCAAAATCTCTTTGCATAAGTGAGAGATGAATACTGGGGGAGTCAAATGTGCTCCATGTTTTTAAAGAGTGTAAATGTTATGTTGGCTTTATCTATTACTGCTATGTTTATTGGTACTGTGATAATATGCTGTATAATTCTATTCTTTCAGTTGTTTTATTTATGGTAATTGCTTTATGCAAGAATAGCTCTTCTACCTGTCATCATTTCCTTACCATGTTTTAACAGAATTATCTGTGTAAGAGTGCATTGCTAGATACATAGAGAAAACTGCACTTTAGAGTTATGACATGTCAGGATTAGTTGTCCAGTTCCATCAAATTGTGCAACGGCTTTATAAAATGAGGACATGCCAATCTATTTCATTTATGACTTGAAGATAAATTTTAACTATTCCCAGAGCAGTGTTTCCAAATATGTCCATGTTGCTTCTGCACTTGCTAATGAATTTCGAGCAAGCCCTAATAAAAAGATAAATATTGCATTATACAACCTTTTCTTTCTGTTTTGTGTAAGCATTCTTGTAATATATGTGTACCCACCAGGACTGCAACCCTAAAATACAGCAGCTGTTTTAGAAGCGAAGGCACAAAGCTTGGGTGGTATTTTAACCCCCTTTTCTATTCAAGGTTGCAAGACACTATCTTCTTGAACTGCCTACTTTGATATATCTACTCTTCTTGACTCTGGTTTCAGTTAGATGTCTTCATGTTTGGGTTTTCAAGTTCTCTGGAGCTGCTAATCATTGCTTTTCGGCGTGTTTTTTTCCCTTAGTCCTGACTAAGATGAATGTGTTTACACCTACAGTTTCTGGCTTCATTTTACATCAAGTGGATGTAGACTGTCTTTAACCACTCTGCAATTTTGCAGTCTGCTATTTTGTAGAAAGTAGTGGAGAAGTACTTGATGTGTCGCATGTAAATTAGGGCAATGCTGTCACTTTGTATGTGATGCTTGTGATGTGCAGAGGATACAGATTGCCATTTTTATGGCTGCAGGACTGAAAAAGAAATTTGCAGGCATAACTATCAAAAATGGGATGGCTTCTTTCTCAGCAGAGCTAAAATCACTTATTGCATTGCTTCCCACAGTGGCTGGATGGAATGTATGGCCTACTGGTGTATTGTTCGGTATTTCAAATAGAGTTACATGCCTGTGGGAGAAGCCTCTGCACTTGGCTTTGATTCTTTGATCCAAACACAAACCAGGCTTGTGAACTTAGTCATATGGGAGAAGCAAATGGGAAATATGTGCAGACTTTGCTATACAAAGGAGGAGGCATTCATGTACTCATTTGCCAGTGCGAAGCCATCAGTGTGATATCTTGCTTGATTTAACAAAACACAAACACAAACTAAGCTTGTGGTCTTTTACTTGCCTATTTGTAAGCCTTCCTTGGCTTGCCTTGTAGATGACCGTGGATAATAAATAGTATCTGCAGTGTGGATCATTCCAGTGAATCTGTGGCTCCCGTTGTCAGATGTCATGATTTACATACAGTTTTTGAGTTGATCTGGTGAATTTTGTAGCTCGCCTGGAGGAGAGGGTGCAGGAAAGAGACATTGGAAATCTCCTTTGTAAACCTTGAAAAATGGTCAGTTGCCATGAGTTGATACTGAATAATGGCTAATGCAGCCCTTTGTCAAATCCATGGTTAGAGCACATTTTGAGGAATTAAATGTATCCTCTACAGTTGTGCAAAATATGCTTGGATCAGTGGTAGAACCTGCTTCTAGTTTGGGGAGAAACTATATCATACCAAATTCCTATATAGAAAAGCTTTTGGCATGTACTTTTGTGAGAGTAGGTGAAGGGGATCTATAATGTAGCTTAGCATAGTGAACTGGACGTTTCCATGAGTAAGACTGTGTTCAGGTGTGCTGGTTGCATGTAAATTCATGTATCAAACAAAGGTGGCTGCATTTAGAATAAAATGCTATGTCCTTTGGAAAAAAAATAAATCCACCAATCTGTTTTGTCTGAGATTGATTAACAATCACATTTTTAGCATGTAGTAGTCAGCACTGAAAGTTGAATAGTTCAGATGTTCTTCCTTATCAGCTAAGAACTTGGGTGTTACTAAGATCTATTTTTCCTTTGCTCTCCTTGCAATGTCTGACTTAATGCAATTGGAAACCAAAATGTTTTGGTTGCAAACACTGTATGATGCAGTATAAAGAGGAAGGAAAGAGGTTTTGCTTTTTAGGATAGCAGCCTAAAATCCAATTCCAATGATACATGCATTATATATGATGTGCAAACTCTTTCTTCTCCTATTTTAGGGCGTGGTTGGAGGAGTCATGATAGTAACTCCAAACAATATTATGTTTGACCCACATAAGTCTGATCCTCTGGTAATTGAGAATGGCTGTGAAGAATATGGGCTCATCTGCCCCATGGAGGAGGTTGTCTCAATAGCTCTCTACAATGACATCTCTCACATGAAGATTAAAGATGCATTGCCATCGTAAGGAGTGCTCTTCCCTGAACTTATGTTTGTAGATTTTCAGAAGGGTCGTGGAAAATGGGTGGGGGAGTCGGGAATGGAGGGGAAGAGTTTTAATGCAGCAGATTAAAAAACAGGGGAGGAGAGTGCCAGCAAAGGAATGATTCACTTATGTCACTTTTTTTTTAGAACACTAAAGTGGTATTAGGGACAAATGTGAATATGAGAACTGAAGTGCAAAGGAGACCAGTACAAATCAGTAATTAATAAAAACATTAGTGGCGTGCTGTGGTTGGGCCTTTGCACTGACCTGTCTCCAGGTCTCTTTCAATGGAAGTGAAGAGGGTTAGATTTGGACCATTATTGTGTTACCAGGACTGTTCTGAGAGGAGTATTTAAAACTTTTGAAGGTAACAGCGCCTTAACTGCCATCTTCAGGACTTAGAGAAATACCAGTCTGTGGAATACTTCTAATTCAGAACCAGAAGGACATTGATAGTTATAATCTATAATACATAATAGACTTTCTGGGATGATCTACTTTCTTTTATGCGTAAACTAGGAACCTCTTATGTATTTGTTCTAAGCAAGGTTTTGTTCTTACCTATTTGATCGATGAAGTTAATTGACTTTCTTTAATTTCCTCATTTCAAGAAAAACTTCCCAGATACTTGTTAAGCTCATTACTGGAATGTTTAGTAACTTCTTTGTAACTTTCAAGTTAGTAAGTAAGTTACTTAGTAACTTTAAATAACTTGCATACTCATTCACCTCGACTCTTTAGCTCTTTTAGAGCTCAGGTTTTATGATGATGATAGGTTTTTTCAGAATTTTCCATTTTGAAATGCTGTATGATTGTCCTGCTTTAAAAAGAAATGTTTGGGGAAGCCTGCATTCAAGCAAGACATCTGAGTCATGAAGGCAAATAAAAGGAAAAAGCACCGACTCTGTTGCCTATTCCTGTTTTGCAGTAACATGTTTAAACAGGGTATGGTTTATCTCTGATTTGCTTTTTCTCAAAAATATGTTTGTACTGACTAGGGAAGCATGGATGGTTGTAGAGGTTGACTCATTGTCAGGTCTGGGAAATTACAATATTTATATGATTTGAGTGAAATTCCATCAGCTAAATACATGTCCTGTGGTTTTCTGTTACTGAACTTCTGATGACTTGCACATTGTTATTACATGTGTACCATTTCTTCACCCATGTGGCATATTCTGCCAAGTGGTTTCTCATTTTATTTTGGTATTACTCTTTCAGCATTTTTCTCAATTTTCTTTGAAGTCACTTATTTCCAGTATTGTATCTTTATTTTGGAGAAAACAATTTTTCGTTGAGTTTCACAGTTTAAGTTAAGTTGGTATATTATTTAGTTCTTCTTTTCCCTTTTTTTCTGTTTCCATTTTGCTTTTAACATCCTTTATACATCAATCATTTCCCCTGACAGTGACATACCAAAGGATCTTTGTCCTCTGTACAGGCCAGGAGAATGGGAAGACCTATCCTCTGAGAAAGATATCAATCCTTTCAGCAAATTCAAATCCCTTAGCAAGGAAAAGAGGCAACAGAATGGGGATCCATCCACTACTCTGGGTGCCAAACAGATAAAGCCTTCAGATAAGGAAAAGTCTTCTGATTTTGAAGTTCTTCAGTCGTCTGAGAGTACAGGCTCAATCAAATCAAAGTCTGTGGAATTTCCCAACAACATCACTGCCCCTGAACATTTGGAAAAGTTTGCTGCAGATCCATGTGCCAAGGACCCTTCTGGGGGAAAAAAAGCTTCAGATGTCAAAACCAAAGAAAAATCCCTTTTAGGAGAAGGAGAGGATGACTTTGTTGAGCTGGAAAAGACATCATCTCATATGGATAGAGGGTTGGACAGGAATATCTCAGTTATGGAAGGCTTGCTGGCAGACCCCAGGGACTTGGGGAGAACTAAGCAGCAGGTAACCAAACCTACTACAGAAGTCCAGGAACACTTGACAGTTGATTCCTTGGAAAAAAAGGACAGTGTTGAACCTAAAGCTGACTTAGACTTAGAGCTGTGTGAAAAGCAAGATGTTATTCCAGAAGTAAACAAATGTGTCAGTTCCCCGACAGGTAAGGTGGAAACTGCATTGGACACTAAGAAAGAGCTAGAGAAAGATAAACTTATTGAATTTTACCTCAATAAAGATGGGAATGGGTCTCAGTCATCTGAAGACTTACACAAGGCTGAAATCCAGAAAGGTGAAAACAATAAAGCAATTGGCATAGACCTTACACTTAGCTGTTCAAAGTCCCAAGCTAATGAAGTCCATACAATTAAAAGTATGGAGCTTGATTCCTGCTGTGTTGAAAGGCAAGCACCTTCATTAGAAATCAGCTCAGCAGCAGCAGAGGAAAAGAATCTGAAAGAGTCTGTGGACTCTTCCTTAGTACCAGCTATAGACAAGACCTGTCAAGAAACACAGTTAGACAATCAATCAGAAATCAGACTGTGGCTGCTGCAGAAAATTCAAGTGCCAATTGAAGGTAGGTCTCTGGTTATCCTTGTTTCCTCTGAGACTTGGACAGCATTGTGACGGTAACCTTTGACTTGACAGCCACCTGCTCTAAATTCCTTTTTTCTCTAATACCTGGTCTCTTTTTCACTCTTGTGTATTTCATTTTTGTATAATCTGCTGTCTTCAAATTCTCTAAGCTTCTAGTTTGATAAGTAGCTTGCGTCCTCTTTCTATATTCAGTGGTCACTGTTTATGTAATCTTTACCTCTGTTTGCTGGCTTTAAGAAGGACAGTAAAATGTCATCCAGTTTTCAGTATTGACAGGGACACTTCATGGCCTATGAATTGTCACTCCACATTGGTAACCTCTGTTGCCTTATTGAGGTCTGTCAGTGTATTTCTGATAGTATCCAAAGTATTAGTGCATTGCTGTGAGGTGGGTTGCCAAAGTGTTTTTGACACTATTTGCATGTGCCCAGTGTCTTTCATGCTATAGAAACCCCTAAAGAAGTCATAAATAGGAATATATGTAGAGTAGTACTGACTGATCTTTTTTCCTGATTGGTCATTGTGTTATCACAAATAAAATCCAGGCTGTTACTGGAAAGTATATAAAAAATGAAACCTCCTTTCACGTAGTGTGCACACTTATTGCCATTTCTACTGCAGCCCGGTGCCTTTAAGCAATAGTCTGTCCTGGAGCATTGATGCTCCTCTCTTGGTAATTTAATGAACCAGTGGACATACCCTTCATCTGTATCAGGCAGGGGGCAGGGATGATTAGAGTGCAAGTCTTTTATTTTAAGGACAGTTGTTAAAATTATTTTCCCTTTCTTTCAGAAAGGTTTATATCTTGCTAGTTATGTTTGGCTGTATGTGTATTCCTAAAATGAAAAGGGCAACTTCAGTGTCACTGAGGCTACAGTTTAATAAGCAATCTTTTTTTGTCACACTAACAATTTAAGGAGTTTAAACTGTATGGCTGTCTGACCATCAAAGTTGAAGAACTGATTGGGCTTTTGGTGGGGGAGGGTGTGGGGGGTGGGGGGGTGTGGGTGGGTGTGTAAAGGATTACCCCTCAACTGGATGTATTTTCTGGACCCAGTCAAACCCTGTCGCCTTTGCTTGCCTGCTTCATGTTGCAGGCAGCACCCAGCCTGGTCATCTTACTTATTTGCTTTACAGGGCTATTCTATACATAGCTTTACAGCTGAGAGGAATACAGGCTGTGACAGAATGGGAATAAATGACCACAGTTTCAGATGAATGTGGATTATTAAACTAGTTGTGCTGTTGAAGTCAGATGTAATTCTGTGGATGGTTCCTCTGAGTATTCCTTTGCACAAGATTATTAGTCTTTGTCACAGTGTTTTATCAGCTGCAGTATTTGTACTTTCCTGTAAGCAGCCTGTTTCTTCTGTGTCTCACTCAGATATGCTTCCTTCAAAAGAGGAGAAGAGCAAGACTCCTCCGATGTTTCTGTGCATTAAAGTAGGCAAGCCCATGAGAAAGTCTTTTGTGTCTCAGAGCACGACCATGTCTCAGCAGTACAGTAAAAAGATAAAGCAACCAGAGTACTGGTTTGCTGTTCCTCGGGAAAGGTAAGCTGGAGTCCTTTTAGCACAAAAATATGATTGTCTGTTACTTTTTAAATAAATAGTGCTTTATAAAGTTGAATCTGACATTCCCTACATGGTCCAAGGTGTGAAATGCAGTAGAGATGCTGAGATGAGGAGAGGGATGCCCTCATTTCATTGTATGCCAGAGGCAAAGCAGGGTTTGTTGCTGGTCTAATACAGCTCCCAGTGAGAAGGAAGAAGAGTTCAGGTACCACTTGAAGATGGAAAGTGCAGCTAACATGGGATAAAAGGACTGGGGGATTATCTGGGTTTCAGCTGTAGTCTAGGAAGTGAGGGAAAGGGAGTAAAGGGGAGCAGTGGATGAAGAGACAAGGAATCCACTAATGTGTTAGTGATTAAAAAAAAAAAAAGGTATTTCAAACGAGCAAAGGGCATCCTATGGGAAAAGACACTCCTAACTAAACAGGTGTGACTGTTTCTGCCTTCAGGCCCATAAAAATAGGTCCCTTTGCAATAAAAATGAGGGACATAAATGTTTTCTGTTCCCATATATATGTGTTTATGCATAAATGGTACTATAGCAAAAAGCAAAACAACAAACTAGAAAAATGAGGGTCTGATTTTCCACATAAATCACACAAGAATTTTCACTGATTGTGAGGAATCAAATCCCTGATCCTTCTCTTGCTAGAAGGCAGCTAGAGCAATTTTCTATCTGTTGGTGAACCAAAATAAGTGATTTTGGTGAATTCTTTTTTCATCAGGAAGAAAGAAGCTGAACTTGTGATCCATCTCAAAGGTGTTTCTTTAAGATGTAATCAATCTTTTTTATTATTATTAATTTTTATTTAATAATTTCAGTTTCAAATATGTAGCATGTGTGTTGATTTAACTATTTATTTCTTGTGTTTTAGAAATGAGGGTTTTGGTTGTCTGTAGGGAAGTTGCTGACCTGAAACTGTCCCTGGAGGAAAGGGAGAGGTTTAATCCATCTGGAATGTGGCCATTGGGAGTGTAGGTGGATAGCTTTTGATTTGCTTGCTATCTGCTGATCTCAGTCCTTGGCTCCTCAGGGATTGCAAAAGGATGGGTTCAGAAAATTCTAGGTTGAAGTGTGAGTAAATACTTCAAGGAGTTGGAGTGATGCTGTAATATAACACAAGGTCAGTTATTGCTTTGGGGATAGTATATCTAACATGGAATAAAGCTGCTGAGCTGAACTGAGGTCGGCTCTAATCATTGCTCTGTACAACAGGTAAATCTCTCAAGCTTCTTACCACAGACTTCAAAAGCAGCTTTTCTGCTTGTCTTTCTATGAGCAGAAACTTTCTGAATAGTGAACAGACCTAATCCATATATAAACTGAGGTGTTGACAACAGGTTTGTACTTTGGTTTTTATAATGAGAAAAAATTTCTGCAATGAGCTGCTGCAGCAGCACTTGGCCATGCTGGCTGACAGACCAGACCTTTGATGCCAGGGCTGCTGTTTAGATCTTGATCAAAATTAGAGGTTGTAAGATTGGGTCATTTTGGTAGTATTCATGTATGCCTGTTTTAACACCACAGAAGTGTGTGAAAGATCATGTAGAACTTGGAGCAGAGGTTAAATGTGAGACCTACTCCACATGCAAGACATGTCTTTGCCTCTTGAACAAGACGGTGTTTTCTCCAACCTCTTGGATGCCTTTCCAAAGCAAAACACAGTGTTTCCTACCTGCTGGGGATATTCTTGCATCAGTATTGTGTAATCTATAATTAAAAGTGTTGAATTTTGACAGTGCCCTGGATAGTAGGTCGTGTGGGATAGCTTTGTGATGTATTTAGATACAATATATGGGATTATTTACTAAGTTTAAAATTATTTGGAATTCAATTTATATTCATGTATGAAAACATACAAAATATCACTCTCATCTTGTTGGCCACAAAGCAGCATAAATAAAACATTTTGTCCAGTGCAGTTTCTGTAGCTAGTGCAGCATCTTAATGTTTTGTAATAATAAAAAAACCCCAAACAAAAAAACCCCAAACCAAACAAACAGTCCAAACCTGGAGAGATATTGTGAAAAAATTGGTCTGCATGGCAATAATCATAGCATGAGTGAAAGCTTCCTCTAATTTGCTTTTAATTACATTTTTTGCATGGTCTCATAGTGTTTGCTGTTAAAATAGCTTCTGTTGTCAGTTGTGAAAATGGCTTCATTTTCAGCTGGGTCCCCATAGCCCACTGCTCCCAGCAGAGCTGCTCTTCCATATGCAGGTTGTTTTCCTTGCCTTGGAAGCTGCAGGGAAATGTCTCTAGGGGTAAAAATGCACTTGGGATTTAATTTTTTTTTTCCTAATGGAAGCATCTGGAAACATTATTGATACAGAGAAAGGACTTCTAGGCTGATATTCTTTATAAAGCCTGTCACTAGGTCTTAAATCTCATTTGTCTTTTGTGACTGTTGTAGGTGTTCTCTCTTCCTGCATGGCTTCCCAGGCACCAAGGGTGTCCCGGCATATGTAGCCCCATGACCGTCACAGTGTGTGGCAGAGTTAATCAGTGACTGCAGGACTGCTTTGTGCTCCCACAGCGCTCACCTTAGAATGTAAAGGGGGTGGTGAGCACCTTGAGTTGCCTTATGTACAGCTTACTCAGTCTAGTGCAGCTTTTTGAGAGGCTCAGCTGAAAAGAGAGGTGCCCATGCTTTTGGACAAAAATACAGAGATTGATTCTTTTGCTGGGAAGCCTTGCAATGGGTATAGCTTACAGTATTAGAGGGTAAGTCTACATGTGTGCTTATTACCTGGATTTACGTTTAAGTGGTAGGTAGATTTCCCACCCTAGTGGATTTTGAGTAGTAGTATCTCAGTAATTAGGTCAGATTTCCTCAAGATCTTGCAGAGGAAAATGCCTTGTACTGGGACAGAGATAGTAATGCAGAATCTCCTTGTTTGTAAAAAATAGCTTGTGAATAATAGCATTTACTAGTTCCTCAGTCAAAAAGTAAATCTCTTTGAGTTTCCATAATATAAATTTGGCAGACAGGTTTGGTTTATGAATGTATAATTTGCACTGAAGTTGATGTAAAAGTCTGCACTGAGATCATGCTGCTAAGAGGATATCTGCTTTTTCGTAAGTTTCTTTCTAGAGAGCAGGCAGATTTTCAAGGAGAAAAAATAAAAGGAATTGAGCCTTGCTTCTCTTTTTTCAGTCTTTGTATTGATTTGTTTGGTTTGTGGAGCTGGGTGAGTTTTGGTTTGGTTTTTGTTACTGTTTCTGTGGTGTTTCCTTTTGTAAAGCAAGATATTGCCTTGTTGTGACTCCTGTTAGTCCGTAACTGTAGGTTCAACCTGTAGGTTGAAGCTGAGACCTGGAAGAACTTGCAGCACAACTGTCTGGAGTCAATACCTTTATGATGCTTCCATGCACTTACACAGGATTTTACATGAAGGGACAATGATGATCCTGATGCTGAAGGATCATTCCTCTAATGGAATTGGTAGCATAAAACTTAGATTTGGCATCCTTTTGAATTAGCCATGTACAAGGAGAATACTCTTTGTCTCCTCGTAATAAGATACCAAATTATAAACCCTAGGAAAACCTGTTTGTATCTATAGCTTAATATCTTATAACACAGAGTCATAGAAGTCTATATAGGCTCATCGAAGCATATGAGGGCTTACGATACCTCAGTTCTCATAAGATTTGTGAAGGATCATCATCTATTCATGCACATTTATAACAGTCGTAGAACTCCTCTGAGTAAATTCCTTTTTCTTGGCCAAGAGCTGTGGTTGGACTTAGAACCTTTTGAATATTTGCTTTCTGGAGTGATTAACTTCAGGTTTCTAAAGTTGTTTCTTTCCAAGTACTTCATGTTTTATTGATATTTCTTTGTTAGTGCATGACACAATAAGCGTATGATCACCAAAACAGCTCTTGAATTCTAGGATAAATTTCCTTGCAGCTGTCAGATTGGCTGTAAGATTGTTCTCCACCCAGTGGTTGTCAATTTAAAAATTGGCTCCAATTTTTTTAAATTTGGGAGCTTGGAAATACCACCATAGCATAATGTTACAATTTTATTAGCAGAGCATCCCTTTTCAGAATGAAACTTCTACAGTCACCTATTTCTATTTTATGCTCCTGCTTCTTAAATCTGGAGTTTCTGGATTTATTTATCAACTGTCTATTGTAGAGGAAAACTTAGTTATGTACTACTTAAATAAACTGAACATATACAGGTCCACGGAGCCTGACAGGAAATGTTCTGAGTATACTGAGGACATTGGATGACGTTATTGCGAGACTGTTATCTATCACCTTTTGAAGGGTTGTGATCACTGGGAGCAGTCCTTGATAACAGGAAACACAAATGCAGAAACCATTGTCATAAAAAATGAGGAGGATCTGTGGGAGCACAGGGCAGTCAGTTTTACTTCAGTCCCTGGGAAGCAAGTCCTTACATACACCATTTTCAAGCACATGGAGGGCAAGAAGTGATCTGGATCAGCTGTCACAGATACAACAAATTGTTTTTCTACCAACCAGATAGCTTTTCTGTTTGAGGTGGCTAGCTCTCTGAGCAAGGAGAGAGCAAGGTATTGTTGTTTTACCATGGCATTAGTAAGGCTTTCAACACAATCGCTCATAGTGTCCTTGTAGCCAAGACAGCAAGATGTGACCTGGACAGGTGGGCTACCAGGTGGTTGAAAAACTGACCAGACCATTTGGCTTAGAGGTCCCAAGTAGCTAAACTGAGTGGCAGCCAGGTGCAAGTGGTATTCCTTGGGACTGATACTGATCTAATGTCTTCATCAGTAACATGGACATCGAGACAGAACGCTCCTTTTTTTGTCATTTTGTCCCCCAAAATTTGTCATTTTGGGGGATGCTGCCAAATTTGGGGAGTGTTCATACATTGGAGGGCAGGGCTACTGTTCAGAGGGATCTCAACACAGAGAAATGGGCTGACAGAAATGCCAGGACATTCAGAAAAGGCAAATGTAAAGCTGTGCACTTGGGGTGGAGCAGTTTTTGCAACAGTGCAGTCTGGGGAGTAGCTCTGCAGAAAAGGAGTTGGGGAAGTTGACAGCAGACACGGTATTATTGTCAGCGATGTGTCTTTGCACTAACAAAGGTTTTGCTTCTTGCAGGCTCAGGTAAGGAAGAACAGCGAAACAACTTGGGTGGTGTTTTCGTTTTTATGAGCCTCTTCCTTTTAGACACATGGTTGAAAAGAGGAGAGGAGGGGACAAGGAAAAGTAAGATGGCACCAGATCACATGGTGTGTGCTTCAGAGGAAACTGTGATTAGATAGACGAGAAAAAAAAAAACCTTATGAGACCAGCTATACATGGAATGGGTTGCATGCAGAGGTTGTAGAATCACTGTTAGAGATTCACAACTCCAAATGGACAAGAATGCGCAACCTCTAACTTGGAAGTTAGTTCTGCTATAAACAGGAGGTGGCTTACATGATTTCTGGAGGTGCCTTACAACCTAAATATGTTCTGTGATTGAGATCACAGTATGCTCTTCTTCTCCACCCACCTGCATGAACGTGCTTTAAAACTGATCTTAGCCAGACAGCAGCAACCACTAGTTTTATTCTTTCTTAGGGATTTGTAGGAATTAAGTAGTTATGTTTCTGAAGTAGGACTGCTGCACATAAAATAGACAGTGCTCAAGTTAAATGTCTCAGTTAAAACTGAGTTAGTTAGCAAAGAGATAGATGATCCTACTGCTTTTCCTGAAGCCTCTGCAAGCAAGTGAAGGGAGCAGGGCATGCTGAGTGGCACCTATTGATGTGGGAAACTTCTGCAGTTGGAAGAAGAAAAAGTCTTGACTGAAGTGAGACAATACAGCTTTTAGAAGTGCCTTCCATAGTTCACAGGTTTTAGATCTGTGCAAACTTGTTAGCAATCACATGGCTTCTCACAGAGAAAGAGGGGACCCTTCGCAATGGGTGTGTGACCCTCTTTTATCTTTTTCCAGGCAATTATTGGCAAGAACTATCCCAAAGTCTGATTGTTTGCCCAGTACTACCTTCATCTCTTTTGTGCCTCTGTTTCTATGGAGGAATGAGCAGCAGCTAAAATTTTTTACTTTGATATCAGCATTATCTACCTTATTTGTTCTTGATGAAGGGAGGCTGCTGGTAACTCAGGAACCAGAGTTGGGTGTTCACAAATTTAGGATAATTGTACTAAAATCATATTTGGTTATATATATTAAAAATGCTTCACAGGTGCACTTCTTATTTGATAACAAAAATCTAAATCCTGCTAGAACATCTCTTAGCCATGCACCACAAAAGCATTTGTGAATGTCCAAAGGAGAGAAAAAAGTATGGCAATGCTAATTTGTTTCTTTTTCCTTATTAAGAGGGCATTTTTGTGAGAAGGCAAAACAAATCCTTTATTCTTTTTGAGGTTAGTGGAAATTGGATCCAAGTATCTTGAGGCAAAAGTGAGTCAAGCCCCTTCAAATCAGAGAGCTAGAGCATCTGTCCTATGAAGACAGGATAAAAGAGTTGGGGTTGTTCACCCTGGAAAAAAGAAGGCTCTGAGGAGACTTCACAGCAGCCTCCCAGTAGATAAATGGGGACCTACAAGGGAACTGAAGAGGGACTGTTTACAAAGGCATGTAGTGATAGGACAAGCATGAATGCCTTTAAAACTGAAAGAGGGTAAGTTTAGATTAGATGTCAGAAAGAAATTCTTTGCTATGAGGGTGGTGAGAAACCTGGAACAGGTTTCCTAGAGGGGTTATGAATACCCTGTCTCTGGAAGTGCTCAAAGCCAGGCTGGATGGGGCTTAGAGCAACCTGGTGTCCCTGTGGAAGGTGTCCCTGTCCATGGCAGGGGATTTGGAACTAGATAGAACTTCCAACCCAAGCAAGTCTATGATTCTGTGAAAAATCTCACTTGGACTATAAATTAGTGTAGCTGTCATAAGTGGGCAACAGTTTCAGCTGTTAGTCATAAGTTTCAGCTGTCATAAGCATTTTGTATCTTTCTATCTGCCCCTTTTTACTGTGGGTTTGAGTTTTTTGCTGGCAATTCAACTTCTTGTGTAGTGGATCCATTATCATATTCATGTTTGAAATTGGATGTGTTCATTTTAACTTTAATATATAACATAAATTTCTTCTTCAGAAATGGTTTCGTGTTTTGTTATGGATGTTGTTAAGGAACATCTCTATAAAGACAGTGACTGAGAGTTGACTGAATTTATGGAAGAGCATGCACTGCTGGTACAATATCATTAACAAAGCTGTCCATAACAGCTAATTTCCTAATGCTAACAGAATGAAAATTTTTGTTTTGTGATTAGCCTCTACAACTTTTAAAGGGCAGCTAGAAATGTGGTGTAGACTTCACTGGTGATCTCATGGCTTGTTTTATCCTGGCGGTCAAACTAAATAAATAAAGTGAGTTTTTATTGAGTTAACTTTTGTGAGTATGAACTAATACCAATCAGTTTGTCGTCTTAATATGAATTGTGTGGGACTGGACAAGCCACAATACCATCATGCTTTGGCTGTGCGTATAGCAAAGGGTGGAGAAAAATATGTTGTGGAGAGTGAACGCAGAGAACCATTGAAGTGCTTCAGGCTGCCAGGTGGGGGGAGCTGTTGCCTTGTGTGGTATGTGGGGGCAGAGGTACACAGGTATCCTATTTGTGTGGTTGTCCCTGCTTTGTCCTTGGACAAAACCTCTGTACTACATGACAGCGTTGTGTTTGTGGACCACTGAACAATGGTTGTCTCTTCACAGGGTAGATCACCTGTACACGTTTTTTGTTCAATGGTCACCAGAAATATATGGGAAAGATGCCAAAGAGCAAGGTTTTGTCGTGGTAGAAAAGGAGGAGCTTGACATGATAGACAACTTCTTCAGTGAGCCCACTACTAAAAGCTGGGAGGTGAGTTCTTTCTGCCTTTACCTGAAGCGTGTCCATCCTGTGTTAAGAATCTCAGCAGCAGTTCTTTTGAGGATTTTTATGGTACTTCTTTATAACAGTTACTGCTTCACATAGAGGTCTCCTCAAGGCTTTTATCTGTCTCATAAATGGACTTGTATTCCTTCAGTACTCCTTTCTTCTCTCCCTAGAAAATGCAGGTAAACAACTGGGAGCTGTCTCGTGTGCCTCCAGCTGGTGTGTAAATATTTTGATCATGTGACGTTAGCCTTTTGCGAAGGTGTACAGGTGTATGTTGTCAGCATTGCTAAATTCCTATTGTATTTATATGCTACTAATAAAACCTTCAAAATGTATATATGCATGTAAACACCAACACAGACTCCTGTGTCCTGGTTGAAATGGATTGGTATGTGGTGATGTGCCAGACTCTTGCTTCTCAGGTACATGCAGCAATACTGTTTGGTTCTATATTGGTTCTAAGATGGGTAAGTTTTATCCTTGGACTTTGGCTTTTTCATGTGGAGTTTTTTGCAATCTGTTTTAACCACTTGGCATGCATGTGCTCGTTATCTGTCCGTTTCTTCTGCATACAAAGCCTTTCTAAGGGAAATAGGCTTGCACACATTTTTTCAATGATATTTCTGAATGCTTAAACACTTGCTGTGCTGAGGATATGGGATAAATTAAAAAGACAGATAAATCCCAAAATAGAAAAAATCTTGATGGTGATTTAAAAAGTCATCTGCTTATTTGTCTTAAACATAAACTTGCTTTCTTTAAATTCTACTGCCCTTTTTTTTTTTTGAGCATTTTGATCTTCAAAGTACGTTGCTTTGTTCAAAAATGGAGCTTGGGAGTGGGACTTGTCATTTGAAATGTAGCAACCTCTAATCCAAAGCAGCTTGTATTTTTACAGTTTTGTAGTTTCTTGAAGTTGTTGCTTTGTGAACTGCAGGATGGAAAAGAAAAAGCGTCTTTCTTGTTTTCTTAGAGCTGAGTGCAGTCATACATTGCATTAGATTTCACTATGCAATTATTTGCATGCCATTTTCATAAAACTAAAATGAAGGAGGAGAACCAGTGATCCAAAGAACAGAAGTGGGAGAGATCTGGCCACAGTAGTAGCTTGTCTCTCATTGTTTTATTTAAACATTGGGAGGAAAAATAAGCTGGAAAATGCTTCTAAGGTGTGTCTCTTTTATTTGTAATATATTCCGGCTTTACCAATTTAAAGTAGGTCTGCCAGGAAACCTCTGTTGAATGAAGTCCAAATTTGGGCATGATGACTGTGAAAGTTTCACTCTCCCGTGCGGGGAAACAGAAACTGTAATTGTAGAGGAGTATATAAGCAATTTTACCACAGCATGCAATGGCCAGTAGCTGTCTGTCATGCTTGTGAGTGAGAACTTTTGCCACTAGAGCACAAATAGAGTTCTGGATACTTCAAAATAAACTGCTAGATGATGAAACAGAGACAAATGCCTTTGAATATTCGAATTTTTTACTGTGCCAGACCTGACCAGGAGGAACCTTTTGTGGAGGTATGTTGAACTGTGTCCCGATTTGAACAGTGTGGATCTGATGACAGCACTTCTGTCCTAATAAGAAATGTGCTCTTTACTCACATTTCTATTTCAGGTAGTTTACTTTCTCATATCTATTAAATCACCAAAAGATTCCGTAGAGGCTGATTCTTTTCATCCATTTCTGCTTTTGTGTGGTCTGTAAATATCTGATATTGCAGCTCCCTCTTCTTGAAACTGCTGACTGAATTTCACTCAAATGTGCATTTCAGTTAGAGACTGAGTAGGTGCCTAAGCAGAGAAGAGGGAGGGGCTTGTCTGTCTCTTCTCTGGTTGCCTGTGTCTGTGAGTTTGGTTGCATTTTGCTACAGATACCTGTTGCTGGTTGATTTACTCTGATACTTTTTCCTCACTTCTGGGAGGAGACTATTCCTAAAAGATAGTCTTTGAAAGGAGAGTTGGGTACTTTTGATTTAAGTAATGGTCTGGGAGATGAGGAGAGAAGGCAAACCATTCAGAAAATGAAAAAAGAACAAGGGTAAAAGTAGAAAAACAACTTCCCTTTAACAGTTTGTTGTGGCAGGGTTTTTTGTTTGGTTTTTTAATTCCCTTAATTTTGCAGTGCAAACCTTCCCCGAAACTGACATATGAAAAACTTTCCAGCACATGATTCTCTGCTGTCTCAGAAGACCCAGGACTGGGCTGTAGGGGCAGGATGAAGCTGTACAGCTCTTGCAGTATCACGGGCAGGAATATCTGTAACCCCAGAGGTGTGCAGGGCACATGACAGCGTTAGTTCTGCAAGCTGAATTTTGTCCTGTGATCCTTCTCTCTTCTTTTTTCCTAACCCTGTGTGCATTGGAGTGCCAGTGCCCGGATGCCCTGCTGGGCTCCAGGCATCTGCAGGTGAATGTGGGCTGGACATGCAGTGGATGTGTTGCTCACATCCTGCTAGGAGTGCTAGGTGTGACTGATGATATTAGGAGTTTGTGAACTCCTCACTGTTCTGGTTGTCGTGGAAAAACTCCTCCTATCTTTGTGAAGTCGGTCCAGTGCATTTATTTTCTCACCTGGGGGGCAGGTGTGTGTAGGACCTCCAGGCACCTCTTGGCAGTTGTCTTGACTGTTGACAGCTTCTGCAAGTTCAAGCAGTGATGGTGAAGGTGTGGTGGAGTTACACAAAGCTTGATCCATGTGTAACATGAAAGCTGCTTGGAAGCCTTATTGGCAGGGAGGTATATAGCAGCAGTGCAGTGTGCTCTGCAGCCACCTCTTGAGATTCCTGCTCCAAGACCTTGTTTGTTTTGTAGCTAGGCCTCCTTGCTTCTCCTTTTCTTTCTCATCAGCTCCATCTCTGAGCTCTTGGTGTTGCTTCCTATGTGCCATGGTGGCACCAAGCCCCAGCTAAGGCCCTGCTGGGGCACAGTATGCCTCATCTCACCTCCCACTGCTGTGGAGAGCTGAGGCTCCTGTTACTCATGAAGCACCCCGAGCTGCACTGAGGGGTTGGCAGCTTTCCAGCTGTGCCGGGTGATGCCCTCTGCTGCTGGAGCACCCCAGCAG